>BRDA01081588.1:0-11766 GCA_036984385.1 Crenuchus spilurus | reverse complement strand
TCTATCTATCTATCTATCTATCTATCTATCTATCTATCTATCTATCTATCTATCTATCTATCTATCTATCTATCTATCTCTCTGTCAATCTGTCCATCCATTTGTCTGTCAGTCAGTGTAGCTATCTATCCCTCTATTTACTGTCTATATATCTATCTGTCTGTTTATCTCTCTTTCTGTACATCCTTACACCTATCTGTATCTCTATTTATCTATCCATCCATCCATCTACTGTTACACAAATCATCTCACACACATGTATTTGCACTAGCAGTATTTAAAATCTCAAGCAGCAGAACACTGCAGTGTCTGTTTGGGGGGTGGAGTGGGGAAGTGGGGGATGAGTGTATGTGTTTGTTTGTGTCTTCAGGCAGATGTCTGGCTTGATCTCCAGGTCTGGGAGGTTTCACACTGCTGTCAACAAGGTCAGAGCATTCAAAACGTTATTTAAACCCAATCCCTGAGGATGAAGCCACCCATCCCCACCACTCTGGCTAATTGTGACACTGTTTGACCGATGTTTGTAATGTGCTCAGCCCCGCTGTTCTGAGAAAGCTCATGGAACTGGAGGAATGGAAGATTTCCAACTGTAACTGTGGCACTGTGGATGGACAGAAGTCTATTCTGGTGCTTTGTCAGTGCTTGTTGTGGCTAAGCTTTTTTAGGGGAAGGGTTTAGAATTGAGCAGCCAGTTTATGGCAGATAAAACTCTAGTGGAAACTGCAGACAATTGACTTATGGTTTTCTTGCTGTGTGCACATGTAGTTCAATATAGCACATATAGTATTTAGGTTAATGCGCTGATTTACATGTTGTATAAATGTCCTGCAAATTAGTATGAAGTTAAAGCAACAATGTTCATTAGAACGCAACAATAATAATTAGGCAAAAGCATTATTTCTAATCCCATAAGTACACTAGTGCAGCAGAGGTATGCTAGGCACTTGAACTGAATGGAGGCTTTATTTTCCATTATTGACTAAATTTGTACATCCTTCCCTTACACCACTTTATTCTACACCTACTGAGCTGGTCAAGAGCATAATGCTATCTTATGAACTAAACTAAGCCTGTGTTTAAATGCCGTGATTAAGAAAGATGGAGAACAGCAGCAATTAGTAAGTCCTTACAATAATTTTTGCTCATATTTGCTTGTTTTTCTGCTATTTGAATGTAAGCTCTCTGAATGCACCAAACAAATAATTTAGCAGCTTTATATATGAAGTGAAGCTCACTCTATTATCTTGCTCAACTGCAAATTCTTGCAGTTTCATCCAATATGCTGATGAAGCAACAAACGTATAACATACATGCAATGTTTGTATATATGACATTATTTTACTGCTTAAAGTACAGAGCATGATATTTTTTATGCAAAAGCTCAGAGATTTTCTTTGCTTGCATGCAAAATACATATCTTTTCTCCCATATTTGCTCTGCTCCCACTCAGATTTCTTCTGCTCTCTCTTATGTTCAATTTTCTCTGCCACAAAACTGCTCACACATGCTCAGATATATCATTTATAATGTGAGAAAAATACACACATTAAAAAGACAAAACTTTAATATACAGGTACTGTAAGGGTACTGTAACGTAATATATTGTAGTAAGGGCACAGTAAAGTAATATATTACAGTAAAGGTACTGTAGAGTAATATATTTCAGTAAGGGCACAGTAAAGTAATATATTACAGTAAAGGTACAGTAAAGTAATATATTTCAGTAAGGGCACAGTAAAGTAATATATTACAGTAAGGGCACAGTAAAGTAATATATTACAGTAAAGGTACTGTAACGTAATATATTTCAGTAAGGGCACAGTAAAGTAATATATTACAGTAAGGGTACAGTAAAGTAATATATTACAGTAAAGGTACTGTAAAGTAATAAGTTTCAGTAAGGGCACTGTAAAGTAATATATTACAGTAAAGGTACTGTAACGTAATATATTTCAGTAAGGGCACAGTAAAGTAATATATTACAGTAAAGGTACTGTAATGTAATATATTTCAGTAAGGGCACTGTAAAGTAATATATTACAGTAAAGGTACTGTAATGTAATATATTTCAGTAAGGGCACAGTAAAGTAATATATTTCAGTAAGGGCACAGTAAAGTAATATATTACAGTACAGGTACTGTAAAGTAATATATTACAGTAAGGGCACAGTAAAGTAATATATTACAGTAAGGGCACTGTAAAGTAAAATATTACAGTAAGGGCACTGTGAAGTAATATATTACAATAAGGGTACTGTAAAGTAAAGTAATATATTACAGTAAGGGCACAGTAAAGTAATATATTACAGTAAGGGCACTGTAAAGTAAAATATTACAGTAAGGGCACTGTGAAGTAATATATTACAGTAAGGGCACTGTAAGGTAATATATTTCAGTAAGGGCACTGTAAAGTAATATATTACAGTAAGGGTACTGTAAAGTAATATATTTCAGTAAGGGCACTGTAAAGTAATATATTACAGTAAGGGCACAGTAAAGTAATATATTTCAGTAAGGGCACAGTAAAGTAATATATTTCAGTAAGGGCACTGTAAAGTAATATATTTCAGTAAGGGCACAGTAAAGTAATATATTTCAGTAAGGGCACAGTAAAGTAATATATTTCAGTAAGGGCACTGTAAAGTAATATATTACAGTAAGGGCACAGTAAAGTAATATATTTCAGTAAGGGCACAGTAAAGTAATATATTTCAGTAAGGGTACTGTAAAGTAATATATTTCAGTAAGGGCACAGTAAAGTAATATATTTCAGTAAGGGCACAGTAAAGTAATATATTTCAGTAAGGGCACAGTAAAGTAATATATTTCAGTAAGGGCACTGTAAAGTAATATATTTCAGTAGTACAAGGTGTTCCGTTTACTTCTTTACCCAAATGATCATGAATAACTTCAATACTAATGAAGTGATATACAACCTGATATACCTCATTTTGTGTGAAAAACACTGACATGCTGTATTACAGTACTGGTAGATGGGTGTTCATTTCTGATTACTAATATCTCCAGCTGTTGGAGTGGAGGCCAGTGCCTGTCTAGGCATATCCATTGCTCGTCTGCCATTTCAATGAGACATTAAATTCCTGTTATCCTTGTGGATACAGCACTGGAGGTTGGTTGCTTCACCCTGAGAATCGTGTAATGACCATAGTGTATCAGTGCACAGTACAGGAAGAGTGACATGGTGTGAATGTACTGCTTATCAAACTACAGAAGACATAAGAACTTCTGAAACAGTTTGGTTATTGGGAGATGACCTTTATTGGTTTCACAACATGGAGCGTTGTGTTGAAGTGTACTTGGACGCAGATGGAGATTTTCAGCATATGTTGTAACATGTTTTTCACAAAGAATGAGGTCTGTTTAATCCAAATTTCATCACCATATCTTCCTTTATATTGAAGTTATTCGTGATCGCACATCACACAACATGTACATTTATAAACAACACTTAAGACTGTACTCAACATGTACTTCATGATAAGAAGCAGTTTATAAATACAATGCAACTCGGCATCTAAACCATTACTGGTGATGCTCAAGTACAGCTTGTGTTCATGTGAAAAAGGTCTATATTTATTTATTAGCCAGTAAGAATCGTAAAGTCTTGTGTTAGCACTTAATAAAGCCATGAATTCCAATTAAGATGCTGATTAAAATACTAAAGATAGCAGATTGTCTGATCAATCTTTCCAGAAACTGTTCAGCCTTTTTAGAAGTGCTTAATGGTCTTAAGGACCAATATGTGACTAATAACATTGTCCTTAATGCTCTCTTGCACTTGCATACAAATGTGGTATCAAATGTAGAACACTTTCTCTAAACATAAAGAAATAAGAGTTGTCAGGATATGTTTGTAGTCAGTGTAGTCAGGATATGTTTGCCTGCCACATTCTTGTAGGTCAGCTCCAATAAAGGCTTTTAATACCTGTATTTTTAAAGCACTGCTACAGCACCTTTCCCTCTGTAGCACCTTGCCTTGACCGGCCCTCCTCTTGGTGACATTTGTTGGTATGTATTGATGTTGGCCACCCCTCATTGTGTCCCTGCACATTGTGTTCCTTATTGCTACTTTATCAATGAGAAGATGGCCCATTCACATGCCAATCACAACAAGCCACATTGGATTACTAAGCAGAATGCTGACCTTCCACCCAACCTCATGCAAATACACACCTACCCTCCTCCACACTCTCACACACTTTCTGCACATCTCAGCTCTCTATTACAAATGGTCTTTGAGGGTTGCCTTGTGGCAGATTTGGCTAATTAACAGCCCTTGTGTTGAGTGTTGATAGGCAGTGAGCAGTCATCTTTGGCCGCTGTGAGGCTTGTAGGCTCGTTCTCTTCGCATTGGGGAGCACACACACTCTCAGAGGTCATCCACATGCCACAGGCACGTGGCTACAAAGAAAAGCCACTCATCCACATTATTCTGCGGAATTTACTGGACTTAACATCCAGTTACATTTTATACCCAAAATGCATTTCTCAGAATGGGGTGCACTTGCCTCTATAATGAGCTGCTTTAAATTCCTGGTAGCTGGGGAGGGCAATGAGCTGGACTAATAAATATATTATTGAGAAGGTAATATGTGACTATGACTGAGAGGTAGCTTGCACTTATTAAGCCGTAGAGTCAAAACTCCAACAAGGCCTGGCGGTGTAATTTGAGCAAGATTTTCTCCCAAATGAAGGTCCCTGCTGAAATTTCACTCGGTACAGATTCCAAAGCATGATATAGCTAATTGGTAATCATGCACCTCATATAAGCCCAAAGTGAGGCCATAAATGCTTTTGATATGTCATTAAGGGTTAAGTGTGAGGCCGTTTACACCAGGAGACCCTCGCAGCTTTGCACAAGCACCTCCATGAGGGTTCCTCAAACCTTCATGTTAACCTCACCAAAGGAAAAGCTCTTAAGGCCTTCAGTCTCACTGTTAATTATGAAGAGTGGAGTGAAGTCTCTGATCTGAAAGTGTGGGATTTGGCACATCATAAGGCATTACAGGAATGTACATGTGCGCTTATGTGTTGATAGCCCACAGTAGAAGGATGTCACACACAAGGTGTCAGCTCAAAATGACATACAGTAGCTTTGTGAGGGTGGTCTTCTGCAGATGTGGCTTTCAACCTCACTCTGTTCTTTTCACTCCATCGATCTTTTCCTGTCCACCCCCCCTTCTCAGTCTCATGTGTGAGATTCTCGTGGGGCAGCTGATTGGGAAATGTCACATTTGTCAGAATAGTAGCAAAGATTAGCTTTAGAATTAATCTTCATATCTCTCGTGTTTCTGTTTCAAGAGACTTAATGTCATGTTTTACAGTCAAGCTGTGGAGCAATTTAAAGCTGATTTATATTACATATATTAAGTGTTAATTACCCAATCACAAATAGTTAAATAATCCCAAATATAGATTTTAAAAAAACAACAGAAACAAGTCTGTTAAGAACTTGAAGCATGCTTGTGATGATGTAGATGGACATTGTGAATAATCCTAAACATCCATTACATACCAGTTACATTAGCCTTGTAGTCTAGTGCTAAATGATCTCAGCTGGACACTATATTTGGGTTCAGTGGACAGTTGTGTGAATTGTAGTGGTGCATTACAGCTGTTTATTATATCATCACAGTCCTAAAATCTCCAGAAAGGTAACTTTACAAGAGAGGGTAAAACCTTCTTAACCTTTAATGTAAGGTAACAAGATTTTATCCAAAAGTCCTTGTTGAACAGCCAACTGGTCTGTTTATCATGAAAAGTTCTCACAATGTAAAGGGCAGCTGCTGTGCTACAAAAATACAGTTTTTATGTGACCGTAACAATATGTAACATGTTAGAATAAACCTGTGTGTGTGCGTGTGTGTGCGTGTGTGTGCGCTGTGTATTATTCTATACTGTATTCTATAGGGCAGCCATGGTATAGTGGTAAGGAATCTGGTCTTGTGACCGGAAGGTCGCTGGTTCGATCCCCAGACAGGACATGACTGAAGTGCCCTTGAGCAAGGCAGCTAACCCCCTAACTGCTCCCCGAGGGCCGGCATCATATATGTACACAGTGGTTAGACAATGAAACTGAAACAGCTGGTTTTAGACCACAATAATTTATTAGTAGGTGTAGGGCCTCCTTTTGCAGCCAATACAGCGTCAGTTCGTCTTGGGAATGACATATACAAGTCCTGCACAGTGGTCAGAGGGATGTTAAGCCATTCTTCTTGCAGGATAGTGGTCAGGTCACTACGTGATGCTGGTGGAGGAAACCGTTTCCTGACTCGCTCCTCCAAAACACCCCAAAGTGGCTCAATAATATTTAGACACAAAGACTTGCTGTCTTGGTCACAGATGCACCAGCAAGACGTGCACCAACAATTTGTCCTCTTTTGAACTCTGGTATGTCACCATAATGTTGTGTGCATTGTAATAAACTATATAACTGTGCTCTTACCTGCTAACTGAACCTTCACACTCTGCTCTTACTGGTGCAATGTGACATTAATGAAGATTGGCCACCAGACTGGTCCAATTTAGCCATGAAACATCCCACACTAACATGACAGGTGTTTATATATATATATATATATATGTACGCAAAGGGTTTAACCCCTGGTTGAAATCCATATTTTATAGGTTTTTAAAACTAACAATAAGTCAACCCATCCTCTAAAGAGAACATTTGTTTATTTAGTAAATGTAGCATTTTTGTGGGTTTTGCAAAATGTATAACACATAAAATATGTTTTATTTAAATCAGAAAATACAAAGAAACAGCATTCAAATGTTCTGATAATATTTGTATTTGTTCTTTGTAGATTTGCTTTATTTTCACCTAGAAAATGTACATAATGTACAGTTTCACCAAGTGTGTCCAAACTTTAGCAGTTCCACTGAGTAACTGTGACTGCAATCTATAGCACTTGAATATATTTCAAATAGAGTCTGCCTGCAGTTGGAACAGTCCTGTCAGTGCATAGGCTAAAACTGTACAAACAATGGCCCGAGCCAGGCTGCATCATTACTCTTTCAGCTAACACGGATGTGACATTTTCTTCCTTGCTGTAGGGGAAATTTGTGCACATAGGTTGCTCCTTACTGGTCATCTATTGTGCATGTAGCCTGTGTAAAAGGGCCTGGAACGGTTGTGTTTTGCTGCGAGGTGCATTAATGTGCATATGAAGCATGTAGAGCCTATTTGCGGAAGACTCTCTAAGTGAATCCTGCCGTGTGTGTGTGTGTGTGTGTGTGTGTGTGTGTGTGTGTGTGTGTGTGCACGCTTTATGCATGGAAACTCCCTCCTTGGTTTCTGCTTAGAGCATCAGGCCTACCAAGCTCATCCCCCTGCGTCTTGTTTATTTGCACCGATGCGTGTGCGAGTGTGTAAGTGTGTGTGGTGTCCAGTTAGTGGACTGGAAGCATAGATGTAAACCATGCTTGACGTTGATTGCTCATGTGGAAGCTGTGAGTGAGAGAGAGAGAGAGAGAGTTTGCTGGCCTTGTCTTTTATCATATTTACACACTCATTTGAAAAAAATCAAGATTCAAACAGGGCTGTAATCAAAGTGAAAGTGACACATTGACCAATGTGTTTGTACACAAATGAGTTTGGCCTCCACATTTAACCCATCCATGAAGTTATAGTCACACGGCTGGGTCCTTAACCACAAGTCCATGGCACTAAAACTAGCTAATCAATATAAGTCATTTATTCATTCATTCATTATCCCACCCGCTTAATCCTTATCAGGGTCGCGGTTAGTCCCCTACCCCTTCACTGGGCGCAGGGCAGGGCATTACACTATTTAACCAAGCCCAGGACAAGGCGCCAGTCCATCACTGGGTGTACACATATGCACACACACACACACATACAATTTAGAGTACCCAATCCACCTGACCTCCATGTTTTTGGACTGTGGGAGGAAACCGGAGACCCGGGAGGAAACCCACACAGACACGGGGAGAACATGGAAACTCTGCTCAGAGGTGGACTTGAACCCAAGACCTCAGTGCTGAGAGGCGAACGTGCTAACCACTAAGCCACC
Organism: Crenuchus spilurus; assembly: GCA_036984385.1. Taxonomy (NCBI): domain Eukaryota; kingdom Metazoa; phylum Chordata; class Actinopteri; order Characiformes; family Crenuchidae; genus Crenuchus; species Crenuchus spilurus. The sequence continues at coordinate 3,706 of BRDA01081588.1, read as the reverse complement.
GTGCCGCCCTCAAAATAAGTCTTTTCAGTTATTTGGTAATGATTAGTTGGCAGTTTGAATGATGACAACGCATATTAAAAAAAATCTCCTATTGCTTCCTCTTCCAGGAAGAAACACCCTATTAATATGGCAAATAGTGTTTGATATACAAACAAAACACAGTCGTATAGCAATATTATGACAACCTCTGATTTGGAACGAACTCTGCACAAAGCCACATGACAGTGTTTGCTGTATGTATAAATAAGTGAGCACACCAGTCAGTTGTAGCAGAGTGCAAAATGATGATCATGGGCAAAGAATGTGATCTGCCTGATGATTATAAGGTCCTGGGTGAAGGGTGGTAACACCTCGAAAACTGCTAACTTTTTGGGTTGTTTTAGAACTGATGTAGTGAAAGTGTATCAAGATAGAATTTCTCATTCTGCCTTCCAAAGGCATAACAGTGGTGCCCCACAGGCCATTGATGCCAGAGAGGAACAATACTGGTGAGTGGTACAGTGCAATTGACGTGCCACAGTGGACTGGTTAATCTCTATAATGAACACAGGAGCAGCTGGGAAAGTGTCGGGGATCATCATGTCACATGGTTTCTGTGACGTCTCGGAAGTTCATTCCAAACCAGAGGTGATCATAATATGCTGATACTGTACTGCTGGCTGTTAAAACTGCAGCAAAAATACTTTGTATTTGCTGAAACTTCTCCTAATAGATAGATTGTAATCTGTGTATGGAGGCACTCCAACATGAGGCCACCAAGTTACCCATTTTTGAGTGTGTCATGGTCACATGACCACTGGTACACCAGAGACCACCAGCATCTACCATGGATGAACTTTGGGCATGTATAGAGGCTGCATGGCATTCCACAAACTTGCATCCAGAGTCTCCATGGCATGGTAGATGTGGCTATTTTTCCCCTGGGTAGAGGCACCAGATAGTGATTTTTGTGTATTCTGCAAGACTAACTGAGCTGTGTTTCCAATCATGTATACTCTGTATCATAAGCATGCCAAATAAATAGCTACTGGAGTCATGTACCAGTAAAGTCTTGAAGGTTCTCCTATTTGCATTTGATTGCATGGGTCTCACATAACCAATATGGATAAAAAGACAAGACCATAACTTCAAAAAATGTAAGGTTTATAAATACATACACTCTAAATTCTGACATAAGAGGTATAGAAGTGTATATGTGGACTGGAACCTGCAGAATGAGGCAGTATAGTACAAACAAAATGGCAATGGTTCAGATTGAAAGAGCCAGTAGTGTGAAACCTGTTGGATTTAACCAAGTTAGAATGTTTGGGGGTGGTGCTGGAGTTTGGTTGGGTGACCATGGGTTGACTATTACCCAAAAGCCTGCCCTCTGGGCATAATTCCTCCAAGGGCCTAAAGAATTCAAGGAAATCATGCATTGAAACTACTTCATAATGCTTTAGCTTGGGAGAATTCACTTTGCTCTGATCACTGAGGAGTGGCGCCCTTCTGGAGTCTGAAATGTCAGCACACTCAGTACATTCTGTAAGGCTGCAAGTGGAGGGGATGACAAAGAGGGAAGAAAACACACTGTTCTTTTGATAAAAAGAAGCTTGTTAGAACAGTGTACTGAATTTGCTAGAGTAAGGGATAACTTTATTGCGAGTAGTGATGTTTTTTTTTTTTTGGGGCGAGGTAATTTGCATGTCAGAACGACGTGTTTAATAGGGGACTGTAAATGAGGTTACTCAATATTGGACGAGTCCGCAAATCTGGTTTCCTAGCAATCTCACATGAAAAAGCATGCACGACTTAAAATAGCCAGTGGAGAGCCAATCATAATACTTTATTTTGAGAATGTAATGTTCTCAAGCCTCGCCAGTAATTAACCTCGCTACAAAAAAGGTATTGGAAGCGCCACACTTACAATTCCAGCTATACCGCACTAAAAGACTGGCTACAGTGTGTGATAGGCCGAGAGGGAAGAAGCAGGAGAGAGAGACACACACACACAGAGAAAGAGATTGAATTCAACTTTATGGGGAGTCTTTTCTTTTCGCATTCTCTTCCTTTCTCTCTCTCTCTTTCCTATTTAAACTGCAGCTTCTTTCTGCTTGTGCTGAATTGGGGTTTTGTTCGCGGTTAATTCAGGAGCGGCTCATCGGAGGCCTTCTCCAAGCCATCGGGATCGCTTACAATGATGGCGGTCAAACACCTTGGCAGATAATTGACTGCGAGCGGTCTGACTTGTTTTCCAGAGTGGTAACAATGGAGACAAAGAACACTGAGGAGGAGGAAAAAAAGAGAAAGATCTGAATCTTGGACCTCATTGCATAGGCAGAGTGGTGATGGTGGTGTGTGTGTGGGGGGGGTGCGTCCACCTGAGCCAACTTGCTTTGTCTCATTTAGTGCCAGGCTGCAGAAATGTGACTTTGCCTTCTCTTTTGTGTTTTACCTTTGGCTGCTCGCTTTTCCTCTTTGTATATGTGCTCACATTTGATATATTTACTAAAATACAACCTGCACTCACAACAGTAATCACAATCAGAAGACTATGATGAGAGAAAGGAGCTTTCAAAGACGTGTTACTAAAAGCATTGCTGGATACGAGATAAATTGTGTCTAAATGAGCTGTCCGTCAAGTCGATAGTCTTAAAGAAACATTATTATGAAGCTAATAAAGGACACTGCTGAGAAATCAAATCAGCTTAAATGAGATGTCACAAAAAGGTCTCGTTCTTTAGCAGTGTGAGTTTGGGCATTTCTAGCATTCCTCATTATGGAAAACAGAACGGCTAAGAATGCTGGCTTTTCTGCTGTATTATGGAATCAGGCATTTTTGTGGACAAAATAGTCTGGATCTCTTCATCTCCAGAACAGTGGTGTAAATACAGGCAACACAGGCCGGCATTCAGCATGGGGCTCATAGTGTGGGGTGGAAAACGTAGCCACTAGGCCTTCTTCTTTATTTCACCTTTTACTACAGTTTTAACTTGTTTACATCCCATGACTCGGCCATGAAATCTTCATAATGTCCAACCACTAGCCTACGTTAGCACACCAACATGATTCAAACACCAGAAGAGCAGATATCTAAGCAAATTAGTCTCTTTTAACTCATCGAAGGTAGTTCTGATTCGTTTTTGTATAAGGTCCTAGTTATGCCTCCAGTCTGGTATATTTTGGAAGTTATGATATCACGATGATCACAGAATCGGCATTCCTCTGCTTTTTCCAGCTTGAGGAACTTCAGACGTGTATGACATGAGTTGTAGGTGTGTGTGTGTGTGTGGGGAGGTTAAAGCTGAGGTTGATGTTAAGTAATGCAGGCAAAATGTCAGGATGGAAGAACTAAGAGCGTCTAGCCTTCGGCCTAGCTGGCATGCTCATATAGTGCTTATTATATACGGAGGGTTATTTATAAAGGCTAGCATGTGTCACTACCTCCTGATGTGCTATCACACTCTCTGTTTTGGCCCACTGCTTCTTACATCTCTGACTTGTTTACTCGCCAGTCTAAATTGAGGGCAAAGCGAGGGCAAGTGTTAAAGTACAGAGTCACTGCAGGGTCCCGCATGCTGCTAACCACACACATCCGCCCTGACACACACACACACACACACACACACACACACACATGCACACATCCATGAAAAAGTGTACACATACACAATCAGCTGTGGTGTACAGTCACGTTCTCTCTTTCTGTGTGTGTATCTCCTATCTC
>BRDA01081583.1:3790-28569 GCA_036984385.1 Crenuchus spilurus | reverse complement strand
ACTGTTGTTTGAGAGCATGTTCTCCACAGCAATGCTTTACCAAAAGTTGTACCTTTTATACGAGCTCTGATGTGAATATGTTTAGGCTCATAATATGTAGTCAGGCACATACATATCTACCTATGGCATACCTATGGCATACCTATGGCATCTGGAGGCATGACGGTGACTGGAGGCTATGATCCACATCATTCATACACAGTAATCTCACAATTATCATAACGGGGAAGCGAGGGAAGTGAAACCAGGATGGGGGCAGTGTGATTGAACGCCACACCCGACCTCCTTTTTCCCTCAATTGTTCTCCAGTGTTGTAAAGACTTTTTCTAGGATGTTCTCTCAGTCTGACTTGGTATACGTATTTTAAATGTTCAAACAATTCAGCAGCTGCCCATTTTGTACCTGCTAGGCTTCCTTTGACCACTAGAGGGGAGGAATCCTCTAAGTCTCCACTTTTAGTCATGACTGGTCTGTTACTAGTGATGTGCAATCATGTGCCAATATTAGTGCATTATAATGGTACAGCTAATGCTGGCTGAAGTCACACTGAACATAGGTGTTAGAGGTTGGGCTGCCTCTAAGCTCTGCTCTAGTTAATAGACCAAGTAAACAAAGAGATATGATTGTTTAAACTTGATATAAAAACTATATTTGTAGTGGCTCAGCAGGCTAAGACGCTGACACTATGACCAGAGGATCGTGAGTTCGAATCCCAGTCATGCTGTTTGTCATCAACAGCCGGGGCCCAAGAGAGCAAAATTGGCAGTGCTCTCTCTGGGCAGGTAGATGGTGCTCTCTCTCTCTTTCACTCACACATTGTAATGTCTGCTGACTCAGGCGTTTACTGATTGGTCCATTCAGAGCTGGGAATCCTGCGCTTTCCTCTGAACACATTTGGCTCCCTAGTGACGGTGTATTAGCGGTAATTGGTAAAGAGGTGGTGACTGTATCACACGCAGCAGAGAAGACTTGTGCTTGTCTTCACCCTCCTAGAGTCAGGGACAGTGCAAAGTGATGGGAAGAATCCTAACGGATGGGATGGGCTAACTGGCTATTACCACATCTGGAAGGGGATAAAATTGGCAAAAATAATACAAAAAACATTAGTACATTTGTAAAAGTAGTGAGGTGCCACACAATGCCAGCACTGCCACCTAGTGGACAATAACAGAAGCTCACACGTACGTAGTTGTAGATCAGCTTCATTTTTACCTTCATATGTTCACATTTACATCTTTAACATGTTTCATTCAACACGTTCATGTTTTTACAGTAAAATATTAAATAATCTTTCAGTGTTTTTGGCTCCAGCGTAGTGAATGTGGGAGTGAATTTGATTGGTTGATGCTGTTGAATGTATTTCTCTTGCAGGTTATCTGATCGTCCACATTGGCCTGTTTCTGTTTCTGCTGCCTTTTACGTTTCTGGTTGTGTACGCACTCAAACATCTAGAGTTCTCCATCTGGCTGTGTCACGTGATCACCATTCTGTAAGTCCACAGTCCAGGACCAACCTTCACTTCGATTAATACAACAGTCAGCTGTAACATTAAGACCAGTATGCTAAGATGCTGTAAGTTGGAGAGCACCATCAGTACTGACCACTACTGACCAGCAACACCACACAAGTCTTAATGCTTTGGAGACGCTCTAACCAACATCCAGCATGTCAATAGGAGAACTGTCTGTTGTCTACCATCTAATATATCCTAGACTTATATGAATAGACATTTAATGAGCCTAAATAATTTTAAAATAGGTTTAAAAAACATACACACCAGTACCGGTGCTAGGCATCCGGGTGCCCTAAGCACAAATGATGTTGGGTGTGCGCAGCGAAGAAATTTAGAAATGGAAGCCTGACAAAGATTCAGTAGTCACCCAAAATTGCCCAGTTGTATAAGAATACTCCAAAATTTCTTTCAAGCCTAATTTATTGTAGATCCTAATGAAGATCTGTGGATGTGGTTTAGGGCACATTATGACTTACTGTGAGCTTCAAACAGCAATTACTTGTGTAGCTGAATGCTATGTCGGCCATCTTTGATAGAAAAAAGAGGCACTGTCATTAATCCTCTTTGCATTTTACCCATCTTTATAGTAAATACACAAACATACCAGGAGCAGTAAGGCACCTGCTGCAGCACCCGAGCAGCTGGTACTTTGCTGAATCAGTTTGAGGCGGTATCAGAAATACCGATCCTCTTCATGCAGCGAGCGGAGTTTGTTCTGAACATCTTGATATGAAACACACAGTCATATTAGAATATTATGACCACCCCTGGAATGAACTCGGCTTCAGATGTCACAAATGTCATGTGACAGGGTTTGCTGCAGGTATAAATAAGTGAGCAAACCAGTCAGTTTTCGCAGATTATAAAACCATCATCATGGCCAAAGGCCGTGATCTGATTTAAAACAGTGTATTGTAGTGTAGTGATACACTGAAGTTCAGGAAGAACTCGTCTGAGATCAGGTTTTGGTCTTTTGTTCTGATGTCTGGTTCTGTGTTCTGTGAAAACAGGTCGAATGTCTTCATCACGCTCACTCTGCTGATGCTGCAGGTCTTGGTGGTTCGCATTTTCTTCCTGCAGGACAAAATCTCCCCTGAGGACAACCAGAAGCCCCTCGCATTAAACAACAGGTAAGTGAAGCACTTACAAAGTCAGACTGCTGATAAAGTGTCAGTAAGTGGATGTAGAAGGTTGGTGTTCCTAATAAAGTGGCAGTAAGTGGATGTAGAAGGTTGCTGTTCCTAATAAAGTGGCAGTAAGTGGATGTAGAAGGTTGCTGTTCCTAATAAAGTGGCAGTAAGTGGATGTAGAAGGTTGCTGTTCCTAATAAATTATATTTCTTTTCTGGATCTATTACATAGGTGTTCTGTCCTATATAATTAATACACATCTGGCAACCAATCAGAAATTAGTATTTATACTCTCCATAGTATAAATATATATATTACCGGTACATATTCTGCACTGTCTGTTCCAAAAATATAATCTTTAACTATATGTGACCCCGCCAAGGAAAACCAGGCCAAAGTCACTTGGCAACTTATTAAGATATGGTGTCGTTCAGCCTGTCACTCACATTAACGACAAAACTTAGCCACTTGGTTTTATTGCTGTAAATGAAAGATAATAATCTCAGATATCTATCGTAGTACATATTTTGATCAAAAACAAAACTTAAATTCACAAAAATTAATTTTTTCAAATTCAAATTTTGAAAAAAAAAAATGACTTTGACCTGGTTTTCTGATATTAAACTGATAAGAACCGATACTACACTTGATCTTAGCCAAAAGGCCGAGAAGTGACCTGGTTTTCCCTGGCGGGGTCACATTTTTATTTGTATTATCCCTCTGGAGTTGGCGCTCCCACTGGTGGCATATTAACAAAATTCAGCATAAACACTTATACAACTCTGCAAGATTTTATCCTAGAAACAAAACTAAACATACCCCGCAAACCTTAAACGGTCTACTTTTCAAATATATATAGCTTGACTCAAAATATATTTTTAGATTCTTGTGAGAGGAGCTTAAATAAGCAGAGACACATCTGTGAGAAAGATAGTTGTGCATATTTTCCCACCAAATAATGCGCTTCATCATTCATATGATAATGACATGATAATTCTGGACATTCCATTGGTGGGTCCCACGAATTTGTGGAATGTTGACAAACAAGGGGAGGTGATCCTTAACAACAGACCTGTCCTGATTGTTCACACCTCTCATGAATATTCAGTGTAGGGTTAGTGGCTGAGGAAAACAGAGTGTCACCTCTCATTAGTTAAGCTTTAGAAATAAAACCACATACAATGTCTAAAAACTGTAATGAGCAGTGTGTAGCCAACACCTCTGTTTATTCAGTTCTGAGCTCAAAAGTCTTGGCTAGAAATGTTTAGAGTGTTTTTTACAACATATCAGAACGTCTGAAAACAGGTTTTTGTAAAGTCTAAGTTTAGAGCAGATTTAATCAGAATATAGATTTATGACACTCTTACTGTTTTGACTCTGTTGTTGCTGAGTTTGTGCTGAACAAAAGCCTGTGTAACACTTTGGAAAAAATAATTTTAGATCGGTGTAATTTGTAAAAATGTCAGGGCAAGTCAGACTACATCAGAGTGTCTGAAATACCCTCAGACTTACCCTCAGGGGGTTAATGTTCTCAATATTTCCTCAACAGGAATGCCTTCCACAACTTTAACTACTTCTTCTTCTTCTATAATGTAATCTTGGGGTTGGGCAACTGCATCTTGAGACTGTTCGGCAGTGCCTTCGTCAGTTTGCTGTTGGTGTCACGCATCAACCGGACCATCATGCCAAAGGGCTTTGAGATGCTGGATACAGGTATACACTAACTAGGACTGTCCAAAATCAATACAGTCAATCAAAATCTTTTTTTTCCAAATCATTTGACAGATACCTGTTATAAGTATTTAGTGTTGCTTTAGATAGATCATGCAATTATACATTGTAATAGAAATGTGAACATTACAATTGTAGAAATGAATGTTGTCACGTGCATTTTGTTTATGATGCCATCCTATGCAGTTAGTTTGACCAACATAAGTTGCAGTTCATTTAACAACCAAACCAAAACAACATAACTCTCATTCCCATACAGCCACACTCTGTAACCTCCTTAGTAGCCTCACAGTTTGTTTCTATTCTGCAGTGCAAACTTACATTTTTCATCTTCTCAGGTTCTTTCAGAATTACAACCCCAGATACAAAAAAGTTGGGAGGCTGCAAAACATATAAATAAATGTAAATCAAAGTAAAATACAATGATTTGCAAATCTCAGACCCGTATTTTATTTGCAATAGAATATAGAACGCATATCAGACATTGAAAGTGATGCATTTCCTATTTTTTTAAAATAATATTAACTCATATAGAACTTGATGGCAGCAACACATCTCAAATTATTTCTGATGGATCAACACAAGGCTGGAAAATTAGTTGTACTAATAAAAAAAGTCAATTTGCAACAAAATCACTGACTGAGTATAAACAAAATGTTTTAGAGCTGCAGAGTCTCTCAGAAGCAAAGATAGGTGTCTAAAAACTGTGCAACAATTTCAGACAAATGTTCCTTAATGTAAAATTGCAAAGATGTTGAATATCCCGCCATCTACAGTGCATAATATCAAAATATTCAAACAATTTGGAGAAATCCCTGTGTACAAGGGGCAAGAATGACTGTCAGTACTGGATGCTCATGATCTTTGGGCCCTCAGGTGGTGCAGCATTAAAACAGGTATGATTCTGTAGAGAAAATCACTGCATGGGCTCAGGAACACAACAATGAACTGTGTTCATTGTCTGTGAACACAGTTTGCCGTGCAATCCACAAAAGCAAGTTAAAGCTGTATCATGCAAAGAAGAAGCCATATGTCAACACAATTTAGAAATGCCAGCATCTTCTCTGGGCCAAAGCTTGTATAAAACTGTCCTGTGGTCAGATTAATCAGAATGTTATTTTTGGGAAACATGGACACCATGTCCTGCGGACTCAACAAAAGAGGGACCATTCAGCTTATCAGTGCACAATTCAAAAGTCTACATCTCTGATGGGGTGGCATTAGTAATTATTGTGTGGGCAGCTTACACATTCGAAAGTCAATGGAAGCAGAAGCATAAAGTTCTGCAATAAAAACTAACAGTGTTTGCCTAAGCCAGTACTACGTCACCCATTTATTCAGCTTCCTGGACAATCACAAGCTACTACTGGAGTTTAAAAAGAAAGCAATTTGCCTCTGCAGGCGCTTACACAATGCCATCATTGTCCTTCCTGCAGACCTAGACTGCACCCACGACCTACACCAAAGACCCTAATCATTAACCTCTCACTAATATACTCTTCCAAGTTTTTATGGAAGAACTATAATTACTGAACTGTATATGGAGGTTTTAGAGCAACATATGCTCCCATCCATTCGTCTCTGTCAGGCAAGACAATACTAAACCACATGGTGCATCATCACTACAGCAGGACTTCACAGAAGAGTCAGGTATTGAACTGACCTGTCTGCTGTCCAAAACACATTTGGTACATCATGAAACAAAAATCAGGCAAAGATCCAGAACTGTTGAGAAGCTACATCAGACAAGAATGAGACAAAATTTCTGTCCCAAAACTTCACCAACTGGTCTCCTGACTTCTCAGATGTTTAGTCCTCTGCTTCTTAAAGAAGAGGAGATGCTACACAATAGAAGACATGGCCCTGTCCCAACTTTTTTGAAATGTGTTGCTGCCAAACAATTCTAAATTAGTTAATATTTTTTCATGAAATTATAAAATGTCTCACTTTCAACATCTGATATGTGTTCTAGGCTCTACTGTAAATAAAATATGGGTTTTGTTATATTAAATATTGCATTTTTTGCAATTGGGGTTGTAAAAAGAAATGTCTCCGTAGTTTTCTTCATTCAAATTTTGTTTTAAATATCACAAGAAAATCTTTTTTTTTTCTGATTGTGACATTAGCAAAATGAAATTTTGAACTAGACTTCATTCACTTTATTCATATTCAGATGATCACATGTTTAATTAGATAATGCTCAAAAATGATAATGATCATTTGCATATTTAAACATAAAATGTCAGTAATCAAGTGAGTAAGTTTCATGGTGATCTGTAGTAGTTTTTTACCTTATTCACCTGTTGTGTCTTCCCTTAATAAGACATCATATAGTTACATCATGATCATAATTTGAGATGATTGAGATCATGCCACGAATTATAATATTGTTTTCCTATGCATTACGAAATACATTATTGAAAGCCTAATTTTACTATTTTTTGAGTACTTATATACCAAATAAATTAATAAATAAAGAGATTGCCAATTGTTCCCAAAAACAAGTGATAAAAGTGAAAATAATGTCACAGAAACGTTGACCACTAAAAGTGAACCTACTCTATAATCACAGTCACTGTGATGAACAATAAAAGTGAAAGTGAAACTAAAGTTACAGTGATGGTGACCATTAAAAGTGAACCTATAATCATGGTCACTGTGATGAACAATAAAAGTGAAAGTGAAACTAAAATCACAGTGATGGTGACCACTAAACGTGAACCTATAATCACAGTCAATTAAGCAATTAATTCATTCTTTAAATTCTTTAAACAGTAGAATGGGAATACTGTCAAAACAATAGCACTGTTGACTTTCTTCCTTCATTTATTAGTTCATTCTGTGTCTATAGGCTACCGTACATGGATAGGAATGATAATGGCGGATCATTACCATGGCAACCCAGTTATGGTCTGTTTCTGCCACCTGCTGCTCAAACGAGTACAAGAGAAACAGACAACATCCAGTGCTTACTCACGCTTAAACAGCACCTCAGGTATCTCCACACATAAACACCATTCACCAGTGTCAGGGTTAGGTAGGATGATGGTTGTGGGGAGCATGGTTTAGATTCACTTTCTACTATTGCGTCTCCAAACCTTGTTGTAGAAATGTTCACTTGTCTTCATAATTTATGACCCCAAATCTGAGAAAGTTTTTTTTTTATTAAAAACATTTAAACCCAATATATTTCATATTTTGTATGGCCAACTTAATTTGTTAATATACATCCATTCCTTCATTTCAGCCAAAGTTGAGATGGTAAAGCATTTACCACTTTGTAAGGTTGCCATTCTTTCTCATAACACTTAAAAGATGATTTGGCACCAAGTAATGAAGTGTTTCAGGTGTTATTTTGTTTGATTCTTTCTGCAAACACATCATAAGGTGTGCAACACTATGGGGTTATCACATTTGTCATTTCAGATTTCTCCAACATTCTGTACTGTTGACAAGTCAGGACTGTAGTAGACAAGTCAGTGGTGTGTTTCCCAAAACGTTCTTAACGCTAAGTACTTCGTAACCTCGTACTTACGAACATTCTTAAATTCACGAGTGTTTCCCGAAAGGCTTCATAACCCACGTCGTACTTAAACTCGTTCATAAATCTACGAGTGGTCTGACCCTCTTGTAAATGGCCACGTTGTTCTTAACTTGAAGTTCACATGCAGCTCTGTCTGAAAAACGAAAGAGGGAGCTGATTATCCTTTGAAAAACGCAACACTCAGCACACGCGTGTTCTTCCTAGTCTTCTACTCCAGATAAACTGCTTTCACATTATAATATATCCCTTCATAAGCTTTTAAATGATTTTGCTCCACTTAAAACCAGATCTTTTTCATTTACTCGCACTGCACCCTGGTTTATTTCAACTCTTAGACAGTTAAAAGCTAAAGGTCGTCAATTGAGAGACTACAGGAAAACTGGTCTCACCGTGCACAAAGAGATATATTTAAATCACATTCTTAATTATAAAGACTCAATTTCCACAGCTATTACTCCAACTTAATTAGCTCTAATGAAGGTAACTCCAAGGCCCTCTTTTGATTATTTGCAAAGATTACAAAACCCCTGGATTCACTTCCTCCCCATTTATATTGTTCTGATTTTTGCAATACTTTAGTATCATTCTTCTCCTTAAAAATTGTACATATCCACCAGCAACTGTTACCAACTGCCCCTTTAGCATTAATTGCATTACCTCCGTTTGCTCCTCCTAATCTATTTTCAGCTTTCACTCTTCCCTCAGTTAACGATGTTTCCAAATTAATTAAAAAATCTATGTCTTCAACTTGTCAATTAGATCGTCTTCCAACTGTTCTTCTTAAAGCTTACTTTTCTTCTTTGTCCCCACTCATTACAGACATTATACATTCTCCGCCCACTTCTTAGCACTGAAACAGCACTCCTTAAGATCACCAATAATCTCTTCTCTTGACATTACAAGACATTGACATTGCAGACTCTCTTCTCTTGGCATTACAAATATATCTCTCAATTGGTTCTGTTCCTATCTCTCTGGCCGCACTCAGTTTGTTCAGTTAAAATCATTTACATCTCACTCTGTTTTGGTTACTTCAGGTGTTCCCCAGGGCTCTGTCCTGGGACCCTTGTTATTTATTATTTATCTTCTTCCTCTTGGTTGTATTTTTTGTAAGCATCATATTCAGTTTCACTGCTATGCGGATGACACCCAGCTCTACGTTTCAACCAAACCTAATGCTACACTCTCACCTTCATCTCTTACTGATTGTCTCCTTGAAATAAAACATTGGTTTACCCTAAATTTTCTTAAATTGAATAGTAATAAAACAGAATTTCTATTGACTGGCACTAAATCAACATTAAGTAAATGTCATAACCTCTGCATTTCGGTTGATAACTATCCCATTTTTCCATCTCCTCAGGTTAAGAGTCTGGGTGTCATCCTTGATAGCACCCTCTCTTTTGCTTCCCATGTTAATAATATCACTCGGTTAGCTTATTTTCATCTTCGGAATATTAATCGTCTCCATCCTTTTCTTACTCCTCATTCTACTGCTATCTTGGTTCATAGTCTGGTTACTTCTCGTTTAGATTATTGTAATTCTCTTTTGTTTGGTCTGCCACAGAAAACCCTTCATAAATTACAATTGGTTCAATACTTAGCTGCTCGTATCATTACACAGACCCCTTCAACTCACCACATCACTCATGTTTTACAGCAGCTTCACTGGCTTCCTATTTCATATCGCATCAATTATAAAATACTCCTTCTAACTTTCAAAGCCCTCCATAATCTTGCCCCTTCATATCTTATTGACCTTCGTCATATTGCTACACCTGTCCGTACCCTTAGATCTTCTTCTTCTGTTCATCTCACTATTCCTCCTGTCCACCTTGCTACTATGGGGAGCAGAGCGTTTAGTCGTGCTGCTCCCCGGCTTTGGAACTCACTTCCAGCTGATCTTCGCAACACAGATTCATTGCCACATTTCAAAATCAAACTTAAAACTTACTTGTTTAAAGTTGTCTATGATCTGTGATTGTACCTGCACTGTTTCTTTTTAATTTGTACTTACTTTCATTATGTATTTTTATTCTGATCTATGATTGTACTTGCACAGTTTTTTTTTTTTAGTTTGTACTTACTTTTAATTATGTATTTTATTCTGATTGTTAGAGTAAACTATGTAAGGTGACCTTGGGTGTTAAGAAAGGTGCCATTAAATAAAATGTATTATTAATACAAACAAGAATTCATGAGCATTTAAATTTTCTTTTGAAAGTGTAATTGCGTCACATAAATTAGAGCCAGCGTCCTTAGTTCAGTACTGCACATACATGTACTTATTAAGTTGAAATTATTGTTTTCACGAAATAAAAAACTAAGATTGCTTTAAGTACAATATATTATTTATTGATATACACATATAAATGACATAAATGCAGTGGGGTTTTTTTTCCAGTGTAACAGTTGTAGTAGTAAATTAATATATTGTGTCCCAAGCAATGGTTACAAATTGGCCTACTAAGCCTGTCAACTCTTAACCAATCAAATTCACTGATTAATCATGGACACGTAACCAAGAGGATTTGCCTATTCATAGGTAAGCTTGGCATGCGATGGACAGCAACTGCAAGTGAAATGTTTTATTTTTTTGCATGTATGTAGTGTATATACTTTTTTGATGTTTGGTTTTGTTTACATAACAATACTTTAGTGGCTTAATAATGAAGAAATGTATGTAAATCGGTGGTTCAGTATTCAACTGACCGAGCCTATTTGACATAGATACGAGGGCGGAGTCAACTAAGTGCTACTTAGGGACTCATTCGTAAGTTTGGAAAATAAGAAAGTTTTTAGGAAACAGTCGGAAAAATCGCGTTCTTAAAATTACGTTGTTCTTAAAGTTGTTCGTAAATCGCTAAGTTCAATCGCTTTCGGGAAACAAACCCCTGTTTAGTACCTGGACATTCTTCCACTGTCCTGCCTTTGTAATGTGTGCAGCATGTGGTTTTGACCTGTGTTGTTGAAAAGATGTTGATGGCTGGCCCTGGTACTGACACAACCCCCATACCATGACAGACTCTGACTTTTGGACTTGTTGCTGATAACAGTCTGGACGGTTCTTTTAGTCTTTGTTCTAGATCACACAGCATTTATTTTTTCTAATAAAGGTCTGAGCTGATGGTTTTGAGCACAGTACATGTGTCCTGTACATGTGTGCTGGTCTGAGCTCAGAGAAGTGGCCTCTGCTTGTGGTGAACATAAGACATGTGTGTTACACAGTAAAGGTGTGAGTGGTGTTAGTGAATGTAAGTCTGTGCTGTAGTAACTGATAAAGCTTTACTAAAGTCAGCTCTGCTCCATGTTCTTCTATCAGATAGAGATGTATGAAGGTTGTTGATGCAGTGCTGTCTGAGGGATCAGAGATCTCAGCTGTTCAGTTGCCCTTTATGCACCGAAATTCCTCCAGATTTCTTGAGTCGTTTAATGATGTTATGGACTGCGAAGGCAGAAATATGCAAATCCCATCCAATCTTTCATTGAGGAACATTGTTTTTAAACTTTTCAATAATTTTCTGACACATTTGCTGACAAACTGCAGATCATCTGCCCATTGTTGCTTCTTAATGACTACAATCACCTGTTCACATCACCTGTATGAAGTGACATGTAATCTAATTGTACTGTTGTGAGTTTTCCATGTTTATGGCATTTCCACCTGAACTGTTGCAAGGTCAAAGAAATACTGTCCTAAAGATAAATGTTTCTTTATTCATTCACAGTGAGTCCAACTGAAGCCAGAGTTCGTGCTCGCTGGCTTCTCTTCTACACTCTGCTGAGGAACCCCAAACTCATCCTGCTGAGGAAATGCAGGAAACCAAGCAACCAGGCCGATCTGGCCGTTGCCTGGGTCATTCTGCAGATGCAGGAAACATCCACAGAAGCATCTGTATTGGTGTAAATCTCAGGTGTATTATTTTCACAACAAGACCTTCTGATTTGGTTGAACATCTTAAAATCACATTTAAAAGCCTAGATCAATGTAACTGTGGGTAATAGTTTGGATTTACGGCAAGCTTAAAGGCCCAAAAAAACAGTCATGACCTGTAGCGTTAATGACAACAGCTTGATGATACAATATGTATCATGATATTTGGATTACAATTCAGTATGTATATGTAAACTACTTTTTATAAATCCACTGTTTTTCACAACAGTATCACAAAACTTAACACTGTGATATTCAGTTGTATACAGATGTTCATAATACACTGGCAAAGCAAAACATCTGTTTGCTGTTTACTTCATTATATATTTACATTGTTATACTTTTTTATTGCCAGATACATATATAGTATGTAAATTAATATTTTCATAGTATTTACAAAACAAATGAAGCTTTGTTAGAACATAGGCTGTGAGGCTACCTGTAACACCTCTGCCTCGTCCCAGCCCCTCCTCACGTGCTTCTGTTTTTGTTCTGTGTCTGTCCGTGTCTGTTTACATCTGCCATGTGTCTTGTTTGTCATGTTTTCACTTCCTTGCCGCATCTTGTAATGTCTCATTGTTAGCACCTGTGTCTTGTACATGCACAGTCCTGTCCCTTAATCATGTGGTAATCACTGTTTACTATACAGCTTCCTTTTGTTTCTGTGTCTCGTCAGTAATTGAATGTCACTATACGTTATTATGTGTTCTTGAATGTATGGTCCTCACAGTTGTATGTTTTTCAGTATAGCCACAACCTCATCCTTGTTTTGTTTAGGTAGACACAGTGTTTAGCTTTTTCACAAAAAAGTCTTATCATTTGGATCCCACCTCTGTGGCCTGACTCCTCCACAACCCTCGCACTCGTTGCACTACCTTTGCTAACAATCTCTCAGTAGTCACCTAAATTAGCCTGGTAATTTCTGTAGAAATACATCACCACAACCTGTCTAAATCCACTCAAATTAGATGTTAATGAAGGTCTCAGACTAGTGGGTGTGGTTTAGGATATGGTATGACTTACTGTCAACTATAAAAATGAATAAAACCTCAACAGTTCTAAGAGCTGTAGTGCCGCTAAGATTGATCTTACATCAGATTCCTTCATATTTGAGAGTCCTCACAAAAACTGATTCTAAATCAGGACTTCCTGCGTTGAGATGGTTGTCTAAAATGGCCAACATAACATCCAGCTATACAAAATGTGTTTGATGCTCGTAAGTCATACTATGACCTAAACCACTAGTCTCTGAGACCTCCGTTAAGACCTGGATATGAGAAGAAATTATCAGGCTAATTTAGGTGAGCATGGAGTTCTAGTGTTTGTTAGCAATGTTAGCTTCATGTCGCCAGTTCTACAGAAGTCATTTTGAAGGAATCATTTTGAATTGTTCTCGACTTGAGTTCTAAAGTTTGAGTTGTGTATCTGATGTCTGTAATGGTTACATTTCTGTATATTTAAATGTTTTTGTTCAGTGTTTAACTGCATGTTTAGTCAAACACAATCTTTGAAAAAGTGTCACTGATATTTTATAAAGTGCCGATGTTTTATTTTAAGACTGATATGATTCCATGGTGGAAAAAGTTTGTTTTTATTTTTTTAATAAACATGTTTAAAATAATTAATAGCTACGTATTTTAAGTATGTATGTGCTAAACATGTACAATATTTTTTGGGGAAATTAGCTTCCAGGTTCATTCTCTCTCTCTTCTGAGGCAACAGAAATATCACTCAGTCAGAGAAGCAGCAGCGAGTCACTATCTGGCTGACACAAGATGTGCGCATAGCAACAGAAATTTAGGCAATCAGCATTCATGAATCTGTTGCCTTCATTTATGGCCCCCAGCAGAGTCGGTCAGTGTTAGTTTTAGGAACGTCTGACGTTATTGATATAATGCATGTTTCTAGAAATGCTAATATTTAGTCTTAAGAGAGGGAGAGACCCTGAACGCACGCTAATATCATGATGAAAATTTTCGTCGGTTTGCGAATTCTAGTTAACAGTGTTTCTGCTCATTTTGTTGTAGATGTTAGTGAAGCAGACTCAGCTGGTAATCTAATGATACATACTGTACTTTCTGTCTTTACACATTTACATGTAATGACAGTTTTCATTAACTATTAGTCTTTAATGACCATTAAATAGTTTGATTTCAATAATTTTGGGATGGTTGTGGAAACTGACTCAATATGTCTCAAACAGCCCCATCTACTCAATGTGTCCGGGCCTTGGTCTTGACTCAGATATTATTGGATGGTTGTGGAAACAGCCCCACCTATAATATTTGTCACCAGCTGTGCCACTGCACCAAAGCCAAACTAATGCACAGTTTTCCTGGGTTGAGTGAGCTGTGCTTTGCTAAAATTTAATGCTACATACTAGACTTTCCTATAGTGATCTTCACACACAACTAAGGGAGTGATTTTAGGCCATTAACTGTGGCGATTTGACCTTACATTCTTTATATATGTGTTCTGATTGCTGTGAAGTACACTGTTGGTGAAAGGCACTGAGAAAGATGTTGGCAGGGTTCAACACTGCACTTTACATTTGTGTCTGTTTTGACAGGATATGAATGAGGTTTATAGTGTTGCATTAGTCCATAAATACAAGCTCTCGCTCTCTCTCTCTCTCTCTCTCTCTCTCTCTCTCTCTCTCTCTCTCTCTATCTCTCTCTCTCTCTCTCTCTCTCTCTCTCTCTCTCTCTCTGTCTGTGTGTGTGTGTAATGATCTACAGAGGCAGTTTCAGCAAACTGCTCTTATCAGTGTTTGAATACACACAAGTTAGAGAGCAGGAGTTTACATTACCTCACCTGAGACTGGGGTCAAAGGTCATCTGATCATATGATCAGAACCTGACATTGATGTTGAAGTAGAACAAGAGTGCTGGAGCTATAGACTTGGAGTTTTACGCTGTGAGGAATGATGTGAGTAACTTCTACTTTTCTTCACTGTCTACATCAGGTTGTCAGTATCATGTGAGCAAAAATACACTGTGTCCAAAAGTTTGTGGACAGCACTTGTAACGAATGCATAACTTTATGATGTACAGATGCACACACAGCATGTGTAGTTCCTGTACTATTAATAGAATAGGAGTAAACAGGAACCTACTGGTACCATGTCTATTCCAGGTGTGTGGACTATACAGCGTCCCAGGATTGTGGAGCTGTGTTCTCTGCCCTGTCCAGTACTTTTGAGATGAGTTGGTGGTGGAAATGATGTGGTGGTGATCATCCAACATCCTGAATATAATCAATTCCTCATAGCAGTGCTTCAATATATTGTAGAAACCCTTCTCTGAACTTTAGAGAGTTATCCTTAACAATAAATGAGCAGGTGTCCCAATACTTTTTTACATAGTTTAGAAGAACCATATCTTACGTTTTTCTTAACGATCAAATCAGTTCATGTTCTAAATATAATTGTAATTGGTATGTTACTGTATCTTTAAAATTGATATATGTAAATGATATCTTTAACATATAAGAAATGATGTAATTTATGCACCTCATTCAAAAACGTAGTTCATGCTTAAGTGTGAAAGTGGTGGAGCTACACTGCTGTAGGCTTAATAGGCATGTACAGTATATGCAAATGTGTGTTTGTGACATCACAAAAACAGTGAATTCTAAATAAATCTGTGGTTGGTAGGTGTATAAACAATACACTGTGAAGAAAAATTTTGATGGTTTGCATTTTAGGGGTGGACAATGTCACGTGCATTCTGTGCATTATATCATCTATTGCAGTTATTTACTGTACTGTATGCATACCAAATACTGTGTGTGTGTGTATATATATATATATATATATATATATATATATATATATATATATACATACATAAATAAATACTGTAGTAATCTATTTAACCCAGATAGCAGCATCCCACTCCCCATTTAACCACGCTCTGTAGCCTCCTTAGTAGCCTCACACATTCCACACAAACTGGATCCTTTTTTATATTTTAAAGAAAATGTATGCTTCTTCAATAATAAGACATAAAAGAATAAAAGAAAAAGTAATTTTTCATTACTTAAAACATTCAACCCAAATAGTACTCTAGAACACTCCCTGAGAGTTACAAGCTAAGCTAATCACATTTTCATATAAAACACTTTTGCATATAACCAGAGAAAGACTTGTCAATTCAGTCAATTCAGGACTCTGAAAGACAAAAATCGCTGCATATGTCGTATAAGTTGTATTTTAAATATAATAATGAAGCCGTAGTGTAGCTGACATCAGCTAATGCTAACCGCTATATCAACTGGTTTAGCTGCCTCTTTGGGAGTGTCAATGTAAATAGTGGATGTAAACATGTCTGGAACTACACTGATAAAAAATTTAACATACACTGTTATAGAATATTATGACCTCCCCTGGTATGGAATGAAATTGTCAACTGTGGCATGTTTCCCTCTGGCATCCACAGCCCATGTACTAGTATTAGTAGTACTACTAGTTTAGTAATATTACTCAGTGTACTAAAAGCTCATTCTAAGTACACCATCACTACAGTGTCTCATAAACATCACATTTAGTGGTTTCTGAGATGCTGCCTCCACCATGCTTCACATAGAACCCTATAATCATGTCCTTTTAGACATCAGTCGGAAGGCCGAGTTAATTCTAAACCACGCATGGTCATAATGTTCTGATATGACTGTGTATTTTTAGTACTTTGCATACTTTGGCCAATTTGTGGTGGACATACAGTCATGGCCGAAAGTGTTGGAACCCCTGAATTTTTTCCAGAAAATGAAGCATTTCTCCCAGAAAATGATTGCAATTACACATGTTTTGTTATACACACGTTTATTTGCTTTGTGTTTATTGGAACAACACAAAAAAACAAATTTCAAATTTCACACAAAATGTTGACATAATTTCACACAAAACTCCAAAAATGGGCCGGACAAAATTATTGGCACCCTCAACTTAATATTTGGTTCCACACCCTTTGGAAAAAATAACTGAAATCAATCGCTTCCTATAACCATCAAAAAGCTTCTTACACCTCTCAACTGGAATTTTGGACCACTCTTCTTTTGCAAACTGCTCCAAGTCTCTCATATTTGAAGGATGCCTTCTCCAAACAGAAATTTTAAGATCTCTCCACAGGTGTTCAATGGGATTTAGATCCGGACTCATTGCTGGCCACTTTAGAACTCTCCAGTGCTTTGTTTCCATCCATTTCTGGGTGCTTTTTGAAGTATGTTTGAGGTCATTGTCCTGCTGGAAGACCTATGACCTAGGACGCAAACCCAGCTTTCTGAAACTGGGCCATACATTGTGACCCAAAATCCTTTGGTAATCTTCAGATTTCATGATGCCTTGCACACAGTCAAGGCACCCAGTTCCAGAGGCAGCAAAACAACCCCAAAACATCTTTGAACCTCCACCATATTTGACTGTAGGTACTGTGTTCTTTTCTTTGTAGGCCTCATTCCATTTTCGGTAAACAGTAGAATGATGTGCTTTACCAAAAAGCTCCATCTTGGTCTCATCTGTCCACAAGATGTTTTCCCAGAAGGATTTTGGTTTACTTATATACATTTTGGCAAACTGCAGTCTAGCTTTTTTATGTCTCTGTGTCAGCAGTGGGGTCCTCCTGGGTCTCCTGCCATAACGTTTCATTTCATTCAAATGTCGACGGATAGTTCGAGCTGACACTGATGCACCCTGCGCCTGCAGGACAGAATTTCTTTGGAACTTGATTGGGGCTGCTTATCCACCATCCAGACTATCCTGCGTTGCAACCTTTTATCAATTTTTCTCCTCCGTCCACGTCCAGGACGATTAGCTATAGTGCAATGGGTTGTAAACTTCTTGATTATGTTGTGCACCGTGGACAAAGGAACATCAAGATCTCTGGAGATGGACTTGTAACCTTGAGATTGTTGATATTTTTCCACAATTTTGGTTTTCAAGTCCTCAGACAGTTCTGTTCTCCTCTTTCTGTTTTCCATGCTTAGTGTGACACACACAGACACACAATGCAAAGATTGAGTCAACTTCTCTCCTTTTTATCTGGTTTCAGGTGTGATTTATCTGGTTTCAGCTGTGACTTATCACAATTGAGTTTGAATGAGCATCACATGCTTGAAACAAAGTTATTTACCCTCAATTTTGAAAAGGTGCCAATAATTTTGTTCGGCCCATTTTTTAAGCTTTGTGTAAAATTATGTAAAATTTGCCTTTTTTTCCAGTTTTTTGTGTTGTTCCAATACACACAAAGGAAATAAACATGTGTATAACAAAACATGTGTTATTGCAATCATTTTCTGGGATAAGTTCTTCATTTTCGGGAAAAAATTCATGGGTGCCAACATTTTCGGCCATGACTGTAAATAACCTCATCTCTGTGGAAAGTGGTGTTCACTGAATAACCATCATTCTATTAAAGAAAAACACTTCACTGATAAGGAGTTCCAGGTCAGTGTGTCATCGGTCCTTATCTAATTTGTGAACCGTGGTGAGATAATGAAGCTGATGTGCTCTCTAGATGTCTTTACTTGCACTTGTGTATAGTATCACTTACCAGTACAGAGCTCTGTTATGTTTTTATGAGTTTTGTCCTCAAAAAAAGTCATTTCAGGTCTTCTGTGTTGTCATAAAGACTCCACATAGGAGCTAACACTAGCTAGCTGGCTAATCTAGCTGAGTCTGTATCTGAGTGGCCAATGGTTTGTGTTAATCACTCTGGCCTTGCAGTGATTAAAACACACATTTACAAATATTAATCAATAATATCATGTCATTTTTCCTGCTCCAAACTCTGGCTAATTATCAAACACTGCACAAGTTATAGCCAATCAAATCCCAATGAACACAGCTAACGCTATTCTGCTACATCACATTCACCCTCAGGAGTCACCGATCACATGGCTGGTTCAAGACTTTACAGTATTAAAAAGTCATGTTGAGCAGCATTGTCAACTCTTTGCGAAAGTAACACGGATATATTTTGGAGTGATTTTTGTGTCAAACGTTTCACAGTAGTAAAAATGAATCTGCAAGTAAAATCCACAGAAACATGACCATAAAGTATATATTGTGAATGCAAAAAATAAAAACATATAAAATATAAATGTCATGTTTATTTCATTAAATGTTACATTTGCATTTTGACCATTTTTGGTTTCAATGTAAAAAAATTTTTTTATTTTTCTACAAATTTTGGTTTCATTGGTTTTGGTTTTTTGCTTCTGGAATCTCTCTTTAATTCTGCTCCGCATTTTTGAAAGTTCTGAGATTTGAAATACTTTTCACGTGTGGGTGGGACAAGGCGGCGTTAGCCTTGAATTTCCATTGGTCACTGACAGCCGCTTTGAGTCCGCCTCCGAGACAGAGCCACGCCCACCACATCTACTTCACACAGCGTTTTCAAACATGGTGGAACGCAGAGTTTGTAATTCACAGCAGCTGAACTGAATTTTGCCAGTAAAGTGTATACAGAGTTTATAATTCATTGCTAAATGGTCTGTACATATTGCAGACACTCATGTTTCTTGAACACATCAGTGTTTTCTTTCCATCTAGTTCCCTAAAACTTTTAAAAGCCCACGCTGGTGAAGTGTGCTCAGTATTAACCGTCACGCTAATACGTAAAATACGTTAAATACGTAATTATTTGAGCAGCGGATCATTCACAGCTCAGCTGTGACAGTGACATGGTAGTGACATGTTAGTGTGCAGAGTTTTTAAACATCTAATCTGCTGGGCTATTTGTCCACTAGATATATTAGAGCATAAACATCCTTACAGCAGTGTCCTGTGGTCAGATAGTGACCGCTGATAAAGGACGAGAGGAAGACTAACACAAATCTACAACAGTGAGCTACCTTCAGTAATTATACACGTACATGATGGACCAAAGAGCTCGGTGAGTCAATACAGTGGACAGTGAGTGTACATCGTTTTTAAAGTTCCAGCAGCACAACACACTAAAACTCCACGTCAGTGTCACTGCTGTGCAGAGCTGATAATCCAACATGTCACCGTCACAGCTGTTTCCATTAAAAGTTTATTTTAAAATGTTAAATAAGGCCCCGAGTGGCTCAGCAGGCAAAGACGCTGACACTATGATCGTGAGTTTGAATCCCGGTCATGCTGTTTGCCATCAACAGCCGGGGCCTAAGAGAGTAAAAATTGGCAGTGCTCTCTCTGGGCGGGTAGATGGTGCTCTCACTCTCACATTGCCATGTCCGCTGGCTCAGGCGTCTACTGATTGGTCCAATCAGAGCTGGGGACCCTTCCTCCGAGCACGTTAGACTCTCCAGTGATGGTGTATCAGCGGTGGTTAGAAAAGAGGCGGTGGCTGCATCACACGCAACAGAGGAGGCTTATGCTTGCCTGCACCCTCCTAGAGTCAGGGACACTGCACAGTGATGGGGAGAGGCCTAACGGAGGGGATGGGCTAATTGGGTACCACTACATTGGGAAGGGGGTAAAAAAAAGTTTACAAAAGTAAGAATGTTTTTTAACAGAACTAATACACAAAATGAAGCAGTAATAAAGTTTATCATAAAAAGACTGAAGGCAAAAGAGTTTCTCAGCACACAAACCTTTTATTTTAGTTTATTTAGATTTAAATATGAGGCTACAAATGTTATCAAGCAAAGAGCCGTTTGGGAGCTGAAAGAGCCGGCTCTCTTAAGAGAACTGAACTTCCCATCACTAATGTGAAGCAGACATAGTGGGCGTGGCTCTGTCTCAGAGGCGGACTCAAAGCTGCTGTCAGTGACCAATGGAAATTCAAGGTTAACGCCACCTTCTAAATCCCACCCACATGTGAAAAGTGTTCCAAAACTCAGAAGCAAAAAAATGCGGAGCAGAAGCAAAAAACCAAAAACAATGAAACCAAAATTTGTAGAAAAATAAATAAAAAATTAAAACATTGAAACCAAAAATGGTCAAAATGCAAACGTAACATTTAATGAAATAAACATGACATTTATATTTGATATGTTTTTATTTTTTGCATTCACAAGACATACTTTATGGTCATGTTTCTGTGGATTTTGCTTGCAGATTTATTTTTGCTGTTGTGAAACTTTTGACACAAAAATCACTCCATAATATATGATCATTTAGAGTTGATATAAAAATCATTTATACACATCTAGGGTTGCCACCCGTCATGTAAAATATGGAATCGTTCCTTATTTGTGAACTAAAAGACACGTTCTGTATTGAACCGATTCGGGACGCGATTTGTTCTGTATTTTCATCAAAGGGGGAGAAATGCGACTGAACTGAGAGAGCGCCCTCCAAAAACACTGTCACGGTATATTAAAAGGAGACGAGTCAAGCACTAGGATCCAGCGGGGAAAAAAGGCTGCCCAATCTGAAGCCCACCCACAAGCTCACTGATTGGCTCAGCCGTTTGTTGCTAATGTGTGAGTGGCTGGCCACAGGGCCATGGTGGTGGGGGGAAAAGTGGGACTGAGTTACCAGGGCCCCAAGTGGGGCAAGGGCCCTTGAGGAGTCTGGAATTTTATTTTCCTTTAAATATTAAAGGAAATAATATTTGATAATAGGGGCAAGGGGCCCTGGGCACTGCTTGTCTATAGGGCCCAGAATTTGGTGTCACGCCCCTGGCTGGCCCCACTGATCTGGTTCACTGCCAAATGCCAAGAGCACACTTTTTAAATAGAGCAGGATTCACACAGCACTCACTGATGTTCTTTCTCCCCTTTGATGGACAACACGCTTCTCGGAATTTACCACAAACAGCCAATCAGAAAGCAGTAACAGATCTTATAAGTCTGTGTATATAATACGAATATATCATTCTAGGTATAATTTTATGTAAATGAGGTCTATTGATCACACATTCCAAAAATAAGTGTAAAACTGTTGTTAATGAGTTGGAGTGAAGTTTGAAACTGTCTCTCTCTCTGTCTCTCTCTCTGTCTCTGTCTCTGTCTCTCTCTCTCTCTCAGGGATAAGAGCTGTGGAGGAGTCTCTCTGGACCTGTTCCTGCATGTGTCTCTGGTTCCCTCTGTGAGATATAAGCTGTTCCTCTCTGTAACTGTTCTGGGTGATAAAAGATGAATCTTTAGGATTTGCTCTCAGAGGCTGATATTCACTAGATCGTCTGAGCACATTTTAAGTTAAAAATCATCCTAAAGTCCTTTTTTCTCCTCTTAGTTCATCTTCCTGCTCGTATCATGTCATCAGTTCTTATTAGAAAACTAAGCCTGAGAAGGTTTAGTACTACTGATTACTCATTACCGGTTCAATATGTAATTGTAATTTCATTCAAAGGATTATGTAATGTAATCTGATTACTTTCCATTACATTTGGATTAAAGTACCATATACTGAAATAAAGTAAGGTGGCAGTCAGGTGGTGGTATGTGTGGGTATTGACTGTATTAGACTGGGGTTTCGGTTGTATCATGTGGACTATTGTTTATTGTGGGGTTTGGTGGTACTGGGTGGAGTTGGTGATATTGTATGAAGTTTCTTTGGTATCAAGTGGACTTTTGCTGTAGTTGATGTAGTGTTGGCTGTAGTTGATTTGGTTTTGGCTGTAGTTGATGGTGGTTTTGGCTGTAGTTGATGTGGCTTTGGATGTAGTTGATGTGGTTTTGGCTGTAGTTGATGTGGGTTTGGCTGTAGTTTATGTGGTTTTGGCTGTAGTTTATGTGGTTTTGGTTGTAGTTGATTTTGTTTTGGCTGTAGTTGATTTGGTTTTGACTGTAGTTGATTTGGTTTTGGCTGTAGTTGATGTGGCTTTGGCAGTAGGTAATGTGGTTTTGGCTGCAGTTGATGGTGGTTTTGGCTGAAGTTGATGTGGTTTTGGCTGTAGTTGATGTGGCTTTGGCAGTAGTTAATGTCGTTTTGGCTGCAGTTGATGTGGCTTTGGCAGTAGTTAATGTGGCTTTGGCAGTAGTTGATGGTGGTTTTGGCTGTAGTTGATGGTGGTTTTGGCTGTAGTTGATGGTGGTTTTGGCTGTAGTTGATGGTGGTTTTGGCAGTAGTTGATGTGGCTTTGGCAGTAGTTGATGTGGTT
Organism: Crenuchus spilurus; assembly: GCA_036984385.1. Classification (NCBI taxonomy): domain Eukaryota; kingdom Metazoa; phylum Chordata; class Actinopteri; order Characiformes; family Crenuchidae; genus Crenuchus; species Crenuchus spilurus. The sequence continues at coordinate 5,687 of BRDA01081583.1, read as the reverse complement.
TTGGCTGTAGTTGATGGTGGTTTTGGCTGTAGTTGATGGTGGTTTTGGCTGTAGTTGGTGTGGTTTTGGCTGTAGTTGATGGTGGTTTTGGCTGTAGTTGATGGTGGTTTTGGCTGTAGCTGATTTGGTTTTGGCTGTAGTTGATGTGGCTTTGGCAGTAGTTAATGTTGTTTTGGCTGTAGTTGATGTGGTTTTGGCTGTAGTTGATGTGGTTTTGGCTGTAGTTGATGGTGGTTTTGGCTGTAATTGATGTGGCTTTGGCAGTAGTTAATGTGGTTTTGGCTGTAGTTGATGTGGCTTTGGCAGTAGTTAATGTGGTTTTGGCTGTAGTTGATGGTGGTTTTGGCTGTAGTTGATGGTGGTTTTGGCTGTAGTCCATGTGGTTTTGGCTGTAGTCCATGTGGTTTTGGCTGTAGTCGATGTGGTTTTGGCTGTAGTTGATGTGGTTTTGGTTGTAGTTCATGGTGGTTTTGGCTGTAGTTCATGTGGTTTTGGCTGTAGTTCATGTGGTTTTGGCTGTAGTTGATGGTGGTTTTGGCTGTAGTTGATGTGGCTTTGGCAGTAGTTAATGTGGCTTTGGCAGTAGTTCATGTGGTTTTGGCTGTAGTTCATGTGGTTTTGGCTGTAGTTGATGGTGGTTTTGGCTGTAGTTGATGTAATTTTGGCTGCAGTTGATGTGGTTTTGGCTGTAGTTGATTTGGCTTTGGCTGTAGTTGATGTGGTTTTGGCTGTAGTTGATGTGGCTTTGGCAGTAGTTGATGTGGTTTTGGCTGTAGTTGATGCGGTTTTGGCTGTAGTTGATGTGGTTTTTGCTGTAGTTGATGTGTAGTTCATGTAGATTTGGCTGTAGTTGATGTGGTTTTGGCTGTAGTTGATGTGGCTTTGGCAGTAGTTCATGTGGTTTTGGCTGTAGTTGATGTGTAGTTGATGTAGATTTGGCTGTAGTTGATGTGGTTTTGGCTGTAGTTGATGTGGCTTTGGCAGTAGTTGATGTGGTTTTGGCTGTAGTTGATGTGGTTTTGGCAGTAGTTCATGTGGTTTTGGCTGTAGTTGATGGTGGTTTTGGCTGTAGTTGATGTGGTTTTGGCTGTAGTTGATGTGGCTTTGGCAGTAGTTGATGTGGTTTTGGCTGTAGTTGATGCGGTTTTGGCTGTAGTTGATGTGGTTTTGGCTGTAGTTGATGTGTAGCCGATGTAGATTTGGCTGTAGTTGATGTGGTTTTGGGTGTAGTTGATGTGGCTTTGGCAGTAGTTGATGTGGTTTTGGGTGTAGTTGATGGTGGCTTTGGCTGTAGTTGATGTGGTTTTGGCTGTAGTTCATGTGGTTTTGGCAGTAGTTCATGTGGTTTTGGCTGTAGTTGATGCGGTTTTGGCTGTAGTTGATGTGGTTTTGGCTGTAGTTGATGTGTAGCCGATGTAGATTTGGCTGTAGTTGATGTGGTTTTGGGTGTAGTTGATGTGGCTTTGGCAGTAGTTGATGTGGTTTTGGCTGTAGTTGATGGTGGCTTTGGCTGTAGTTGATGTGGTTTTGGCAGTAGTTCATGTGGTTTTGGCTGTAGTTGATGGTGGTTTTGGCTGTAGTTGATGTGGTTTTGGCTATAGTTGATGTGTAGTTTATGTAGTTTTGGCTGTAGTTGATGCGGTTTTGGCTGTAGTTGATGTGGCTTTGGCAGTAGTTGATGGTGGTTTTGGGTGTAGTTGATGTAGTTTTGGCTGTAGTTGATGGTGGTTTTGGCTGTAGCTGATGATGGCCTTGGCTGTAGTTGATGTGGTTTTGGCAGTAGTTCATGTGATTTTGGCTGTAGTTGATGGTGGTTTGGGTTGTAGTTGATGTGTAGTTTATGTAGCTTTGGCTGTAGTTGATGTGGTTTTGGCTGTAGTTGATGTCGGTTTTGGTG
>BRDA01081574.1:0-14912 GCA_036984385.1 Crenuchus spilurus | reverse complement strand
GAGGTAGTCACCTGGAATGGCTTTCAGTTAACAGCTGTGTCTCGTCAAGAGCTCATGACTTGCATTTCTTGCCTCTTAATGTGTTTGAGACATCAGGTTTTGTCTCAACAAATGAAAATATTTTCTGCACATTTTCTATTTTTACTCAGAATTGAGCACATTGTAAAAAATACTGTATTAACCTCTTGTCAGCTATATTTAGATTTGTCTGATTTTGCATGCCCAAGCCTTAAGGTGTAGATGTTGATAGTTTTAGAAACAAAACAAAAATGTCACATAAGCAGAAATGTTTGTAATATAAAAAAATATGGCTATATTTAACTGATAAATGCAAAAATATAGGAGTTTTTAGTGTTTTTTGTGCCATGTGTCATTTAAGCTGCACAGCACTGAAGGGACATTATGTAGATTAGTCTCGTAACTAGTGCTGGGTGATAAAACGATATCAATGATGATGATAAGCCGGGACAATAGAATTCGATGAGCATTAACGTTCGTTTACATTTCACATCTAAGCAGCTTAGCAGTGAGTTCAGAAGACTAATACTGCTGCTTGTTAGATCCTCCTCACCAGCGCAGCCAAAATGCACTGCTGTGTTTAAGACAAGCGTGTGATTGGAGGAGAGCGTAGCGGGGCCAGGCGAGAGAGCGTGAGGTCGCTGTGTGCTCGTCTGTTTGTGTGAGAAGGAGAAGGGGGGGGGGCTCGCTGTGTGTGTGTCAGCCTGAGTGCTAGCATTAGCCTGTTAGCTTGGCTCTCTAGCCTGTATTATTTTGGAGTGGCTGCAACAATTATTGTAAGTTTCAACAATAAAGCGGCGGCTGTAAACATCTTTCTCGTCCATTCTTTCAACGCTTCCAGTCGGATGCTACAATATTATGTTCTGGCAATAAACATTTTAATATTTTAAATAGAAACATTTCATGTATTTAGTTTGTTGTTTTTAGAAAGATGTTGTTTAAAACTGACAGTGTTAGAAAATTTAATATCGTGATAATTATCGAGATTAATCGATATAAAAAAATGTATCGTGATAACATTTTTGGCCATATCGCCAGCTCTACTCTGAACTCAGATTTGTGACATAACAGTGGATGGGGTAAGTGGGTGTGGAATTTACAGAAATTATTTGTATATTTTCATTATGAGTATCTGTGATATTTATGTGATTATCATGAATGTCATTTTTTTTACCTTTTTGAATTCAATCCTGAACTTTTTCCTGACACTCTAGTTGTTGTTGATGTACATAAAGTACAGTCTGTGGGCTTGATTTCACTTTGCTGCTTGTTATTATAACCTGCCAGCTCACATAGAGTTTTATCCCCTATTCATAATTGCACAAATGTGTTCCCATGGAGATATTGTCTTTGCCCCTCTGGCAGAGGTGACTATCTGATTATGACTACAAATAGCGCCTCAGAGTCGGGATGCGGGTCAACATCAGAGCAGTTTTCCTGGATTATGCGCACACTCCCTCTTTCTTTGGACATGCAAGGACCAGCAGCAGAGCAAACCTGAATCGTGTGTTGTGGAATGAAGAGATTTGCTGCTGTTGATAGGCAGCTTAACACAGCAGTGGCAGCCTGCAAATGTCTAGGGCTTGCTATTAGCATTCATTTGAATTACATGTGTTTTCAGACAACAAACTTCAAGGTGGAATGTGGGGTAGTCCAGAACCCCTGCATGCTGATTATAAACCTCCTGACAGTTACTGCTACATTACAGTCAGTCTCTGCTGAGCCATGACCCAGACAAGGTCTGAGACGAACCGCCTCAACGGGTCCATGATCATGCAAAGCCAGAAAGAGTGTTTTAACCCTTAAAAGTTGTGCTTTCGCTTTTGTTTTACTGTCCTATTCAAGTGTAATGACGTAAGTGAATATTTCATTGGGCTGTGTGGTGAGTTATGTAATCTGCTGTTTACATTTTGTATCAGCGGGTCCTTGTTTGCACTTAAGGTGTATTCCAGTGTGTCTAATCTAAAGGATGCAACACACGTAACTTTGCTCGTCAAATTCAGATCATTTTTGATTCTGCGTATGAACAAACCTAAAGCGACTGAAAGTCCACGCTGACGCTCTCTGCTTGTTTAAATGGCCGATGAGTGAAAATAAATTAATGATTTTTTTTTTGCTTATCTGGCAACTCAAAGAACAACCGTCATTGTTGGCATTTATTTTTTTGCTGGTATGTCTTTTTCTGGCATCTCTAAATTGAAAAACTGTATATATCTGTTAGTAAGGAAGATAAGTCACCAGGCAGCACTTGTGTAAGTAAAAATGGATCTGTCCCTTAGCAAATTCTTTCAGTGCTTCACCCCTGACACTGTGTAAGTACTGTATATTCAACACATCTCAAAAGTTAGTACCAATGCCTTATACAGTGTCAGGATGGAAAAAGGTAGAGTAGGAATGAGGTAGGGCTGCAGTGATGTTTATTTTTTTTAATATTGATGACCACATACCTAATAGTGGGAATAACCAACATTGGATCTGAGTGACTAATGACATTTTCCTCAATGCTCCAGTGTTCATTACAGAGCTGAGCTGGTCCACTGTGGCACTTTGATTACTCTGAACCACTCATTAGAGTCGTTGTTCCCCCTCTGGCACCAGTGACTGTTATGGGAGGCACTCAGTGTATGTGAAGTTCCTTGTTGGTGCACCTTCACTACAGCTGCTCTAGAACATCCCATGAAGTTAGTCCTTTCTGAGATGCTACCATGCTTCACCCGGTCAGATCGGGTCCTTTGCCCATGTTGTACTCTCTACAACTGACTTTCTCGCTTATACTTGCAGCAAACCCGGTCATGTGACAGGTGTGACATCATGGGCCGAGATCATTTCACACAGGGGTGGTCAAAATATTCTGATATGATGATTTATTAGTTGTATACTGAGGCTGAATAGTGAAAACTTGGGACTAACATATGGCTAGTTTACAGAAATTCATTCATGTTACATTGAACGTCTATAGAAAGATGCTTATTCCTGTAAGTGTTTTAGGTACATCTGAAAAATGGATGTAAAACGTTTGTCTGAATAATAAATACATTGGAACCTCTTTTATTGTTTGGCCTGGTTATCATACATTTCTGTTACTGGCAACATTTTCTGAAGAAATTTTGTCCCGGTTATTGTTCATCTGCCCAGTTTTCATCGGTGTGCCCACATGACTCGCTGCTAATTTCATGAAAAGAAAGCATCCACTCACTCGTTCGTCATTCATTCTGGCTTTGTTACTTTTTTTTTTCCTTGACAACACCCAAAACAAACCCAAACACGTCACACTAAAGCGACAGTAGCCCGTAAGAGTGATGTTAAATGTTCATTTATCCATTTCATGAGTCTTTTGTATTGTGTTCTGCATGTCAGACTATAGTTATTCTATATAAAATGTATTTTTTAAATATTTTGGAGTGTCTGGAACGGATTAATTGGATTTGCATGATTTCTTATTGAGAATATTTTGGTTATCATCAGTTACTTTAGAACAAATTAATGACAAAAAACAAAAAAGTTCCACTGTAGTTACTAACCTTGAAAAACACAAATAGAATAAAATAAAATCAAAATTAAAAGTGAAGTCAGGAGGCTAACATTCACACATCCTGTGGATTTCATGAGAGAAAAATAGATTTGTTCTTTGGACCACTTGCAGGCTCAAAAAGCGCTAACCGCTTGACCAAATGTACCAGACTTACAGAACAAGTAGTCCTGGGTCTGGAAAAAAACCCTAGTGTTATAAATATTATAACCAAAACTTAAACTGCTGTGTTAATCATATGAAGTCTTATCATGACTTACGTGTGTTTAAAATAACCTCGTTGCCACCGTATTGGTAATATGTTATGTTGTATAACCTTTGAAATGGATCTGACTGTACAATTCGCCTTGCAGAATATATGCTAATGCTAACTCATTTGAAGCTACTTTCTTTAGCTAGCATCAGAAATAATTGAATGCACTCTGATTCTAATATTCTGTTCTGAAATTAAATGTGCACACTTCTCTAAATCCATTACTAGGGAATAAACAAGAGTTTCACTAGAAAATCTGAGGCAACGTGTTCCTCCTGTTGCGTTTTCTGTATACAGCGCTTGATTTGTGACATCTCTTGAATCGATCTTCTCACCATGGGGTCTGTGGCTGATTCCTTTTTTCCTTCTGCATTTACTCAGAATCACTTGAGTGGTTTTCAGACATAAATATGACTAAACAAATACGTAAATATCAAAACCATGGTTTCATTTAAGCTGTTAATGTTCAAGTCTCGGACCTGCTCGGAAATGTCTGAAATGACTTGAGTATGCTTGAAAACATTTCAAGGAACGTGTATAAGAGCCCCCTATACTGGGAAACTAGCTGCATTTTTGTTCATTTGTTTACTTATTTATTTATTTAGGGCAATTTCATCCCCCTTGGTGGTGATAACTTTTCAGCCGTTGACATTTTACCACTGTAAATGCATTCAAATTAATTTTCCATTATTGCTGCACTTATCGGAGGCACCAGGAATGTAAACAAAGATGGGGACAAATACAAAAAAAGCAATTAAAAATAAATGGGCTTTCAGCCGGCATTGCTTTCAAGAAAGAGATAAAGTGCTGTTCCACACTCCGTGTCCCCTTAGCCGCATGGTGGTGGTGGTGGTGTTTAGTTTGTCGTTTTGGACGTTGTCTTTGGGCTGCACTCAACCATACAGCATGAACCCAGTTCATTCCATTACGCATATAATAGACCACTAGCATTTATGAACCATGCTGTAAACTACATTCAGTCCCTATGGCTGTGTTTTTTGCCTGTACCAAGTCTTAGCGATGCCACAGTGCATTAAGTTACATTTGACCTTTCAAGGGCAAATGGCATCACTGGCCATTAGATTGTCCAGAATGGTGCAGTCATGGATGGATTGACCAGTAGCTTTAGTGTTGTGATGACTTGTATTGATAAAGTTTAGAATGATGGTAATTGCCTTGTAAAAGTAGCATTGTTCAGTGATGCTTTGTTCATTATTATAATGAGTGTGCAGTTCATTTATAGGGCATGTGCAAAAGTCCTTGCTAATTCTCTCATGTTTGCATCTGTAAGTGCAGAGAGGTCTCGCATTGTATTCATATACGTGGGACGAACCATCTAAGCTGTATTAGTCTCTGCAGTCTCTCTAATCTTGTCCCCTCGTCCTTTTTTTCTGGCTCTGGTCTCTGAGGGCATTGTTTCCACTCTACCTTTGTTAGCTGTCACCTAATGAAAAGTGCCATATAAATTTAATTGGCCATTGTTATTATGGTGTGACCTGGCAAAGGAACAGGCAAGGGACCTAGACTGGAGACTCTTGAAAAACAAAGCAGGGAAAGGGGGGATGGGAGCCCGCCTCATATTTGTCCAATCACGTCTAAATAAAGTTGAAAACATTCATCATCTGAACTCCTTGCATTGTGTCCCAGCGATGGAGACCCTCTGCATTTGTCACTTTGACAGAGGGCTCAGGCAGCCAGTCACTGCATGGTAATGATATGTACTTCACAGTTACCATATGGATCCACTGTTTCCACTTGCCATGGGCAACTGAACCCCTCAGTAATTGGCAATAAGAAATATGGCAAGTATGTATTAAGCACAGAGGATCACTGCTGGAGGTAGGCCTATAGCTTCAGAATAAATGGCTTTTAGGATGGTCCATTATTTAAGGGTTGCTTCACTGTGAGTTGTGTCCTGATGTGTTATTATCAGCATAGCTGTTTTCAAGGCCAACAGGAAGTTTCTTCACACAAATAACCAAACAAGATACGCTGTTACTGGAAGACAGTACAACTCAGTCCCAATCATGTACAGGGTTTCAACTCGGAGCCAGAACCTTTAGCTAACCCTTTCACCTCCATACAGTCTTGCTGTCAGTGTCCAGCAGACAAGGGAGACTTAATGGAAGGAGGACTGTAGTAGGACTGACCAGGGCTGTCATGAAACTGCTGTTTAGTATCACGATATTCTGTATGAAATTAGTGCTGGGCGATAAAACGATATTGATTTTTTTAACGATAATTTTTCCCTCTATGAAGATGATAAGCCGGGACAATAAAATTCAATAAGCATTAACGTTCGTTTCCATTTCACGTCTAAGCAGCTTGACAGTGAGTTCAGAAGTCTGATACTGCTGCTTGTTAGCTCCTCCTCACCAGCGCCGCCAAAATGCACTGTCGTGTTTAAGACAAGCTGTGATTGGCCGGGTGAGAGAGCACGAGGTCGCTGTGTGCTCATCTGTTTGTGTGAGAAGGAGAAGAATGTGTGCTAGCATTAGCCTGTTAGCTTGGCTCTCTAGCCTGTTGATATTTTGGAGTGGCTGTGGCCGACAGCAATCATTTTAAGTTTTTTAAGACTGTAAACGTCTTCCTTGTCCATCCTTTCGACGCGTCTAGCCAGACGCTACAATATTATGTTCTGGCAATAAACATTTTAATATTTTAAACAGTAACATTTCATGTATTTAGTTTGATGTTTTTAGAAAGATGATGTTTAAAACTATGACAGTGTTAGAAAATGTAATATCGTGATAATTATCGAGATTGATCAATATTTAAAAAATTATCGTGATAACAATCGTGATATTTTGGCCATATCGCCCAGCTCTATATCAAATTGATATTCTATAAACTGAAAACATTCAGCATTATCGTTAATACCAAATCTTTATTTGATAGAACAAATTAAATGATAGGATTGTTATGATGCTGATCATCATATAGCTTAATAACTTATTTTAACATTAAGATCTATATTTACATGCCTCCTCCACATCTGACTGTAAGTACAGTTTTTGTACATTGTACTGTGACTCAACTGGTCCCTCCCTTTCAGCCAATCAGAGGTCTTGGTGATGAAGCCTCAATCAGTATTATCTGCTCCAAAGATAATGCAGATGAGCTGAAATACTGGTAGGGACATTTCTTTCCACCCAAAAATATTGGAAGGGACATGTCCATACCATGTAAATGCAAACCCGTGCCCATGTATTATACAGTAAAGAATGTTCTAAGTGGTTAGAGGGCTCATTTGCATATTGGCATGTTCTGCTGTATTAGTATTGCAAAGGCTAATATTATGATAACGACTAACAAATAATATATTATGCTGCCTCAGACTGTAGCTTCTTGCTGGCATTCAGCCTTCCTTGGCCTGAAGCTTTAGGCTGTTCGAGTCTAAACACAATGGCCATTCTGTTTAGAAATGTGCTCTGGCCTGCAGTTTTCTTTAAAAAGAAAGCCGTTTTTGGAGAAAATGAGAGCGCTTAATCCACTGTGTTCTGGAACAATAACCCCAGGCATGAGACATTATTAAAAGCAGCTATAATTTCATCCAAATTATAAATAGGTAACGTTTTCGGCACAAAGCACATAGAAAACTGCTTTCAACTACAACAGCTTACAACACTACAGCTAAGGGCTGCTGAGAGCGTAGATGGATGTTGTTTCCCATGCTGTGAGCCTAGTGGAACATCAGGGTTCTCCCTTCCCCAGGAGGAACTAGACAGCACTCTGCAACCCAGAGGTCAGCAATATACTCTGTTCAATCTGACAAATATATAGTCACAGTGCAAGTATTGTATTTGGCGAAGCATTTAAGCCAAAATATGTGCAAATGTAAAAATAGGCTGGAGAAGAAAAGGGTGTGTTCACACTAGAGCTGGGCGATATGGCCAAAATATCACGATTGTTATCACGATAATTTTTTAAATATTGATCAATCTCGATAATTATCACGATATTAAATTTTCTAACACTGTCATAGTTTTAAACAACATCTTTCTAAAAACATCAGACTAAATACATGAAATGTTACTATTTAAAATATTTAAATGTTTATTGCCAGAATATAATATTGTAGCATCTGGCTGGACGTGTCGAAAGGATGGACCAGAAAGTCATCTCTTTATTGTTGGAACTTACAATGATTGCTGTTGGCCAATTATAACAACAAAATAACAACAGGCTAGAAAGCCAAGCTAACAGGCTAATGCTAGCACTCGGGCTGACACACACACACACACACACACACATTGAGTTCCTTCCTTCTCCTTACACAGACAGACGAGCACACAGTGACCTCGTGCTTTCTCGCCCGGCAGCACTACGCTCTCCCCCAATCACGCGCTTGTCTTAAACACAACAGTGCATTTTGGCGGTGCTGGTGAGGAGGATCTAACAAGCAGCAGTATCAGACTTCTGAACTCACTGTCAAGCTGCTTAGACGTGAAATGGAAACTAATGTTAATGTTTATTGAATTCTATTGTCCCGGCTTATCAATAATAAAAATTATCGTGAAAAAAATCTATATCGTTTTATCGCCCAGCACTACTTCACACTGTATTGTTTGTTTGATTTTTTGTTGTTTTTAATCTCAGAGATGTGTTTTGTGTGCTGTTTATGGGTGTTGGGCACCTCAAGGGTGTTGAAAAAATGTTCAGCTTGAAATGATCATGTAGTTTCTCTGGGCTAACCAATCAGATCATTGGGGGCAGGACTTCACTGAGACTCATAATCATGAAGGAGAAACTAGTCGTTATCTCTGAAGCGGCGCTCAAAAACGTGAAAAAAAATCCCAATGTGCTTTGCTTCTTTCATTGCCCAGAAAAGTCCCTGCACGAACCCTTTCTCTCTTAAACATACAAGATAATAGCCGTATGGTAATGACTGTAAATGTTTTCATATCATCTGCACTGAGTAGGCTCAGAACCTGCACCGTTCCTTTTGTGATATGGTAAATAAAACTGATTTAAAATGAGCAATCTGTAATTCTTATCACCGTGACAGACTTGAGGTGTTAGCAAAGCACCAGTGTGCCGTGAATCTATTTCTCAGCTGCATTTGCAGTGACACGTGGCATTGAGAAACATCTAGAGGGGACATGATGGTTTGACGCTTTGAAAAAGTCTTTCTTGGGAGATAAATCAAATGGAGAGTGAGATTGATTTTTTTCAAATTGTTGTTCCACTGGAAATGGTTGTTAGCAAATGTACGGATAAAATTGGAAGCCCGTGGTACATTTTGTCCTGGAAAATTGCACAGAAATGATCAAAGACTGCAAGGAACTACTCACATATAAATTCTGGGAAAAAATGAAAGTGCCAGAAAAGCTTGCTTTTGATATAGGCCTTTCTCACAGCATATCAGACAGACAGACCCAAGTCTGTAGTGCGGGTCATGGGTCTATTAAAATACACATTCCTCCTCAAAGAAAGGTTTCTTCTTCTCTCCAGACTATTCATATGCACCTAGCATTTGAATTTACGGCGTGCAATGAGCAGATATTGTTTTTGTGTTCCGTCACCAAGGCTGTCATAACAAGCCTGGACTTATATACATATATGCGCATAAAAAAGAGAAAATTTCATTTGCTCTCTCGTAATGAAATGGCAATTTGGGCTCGCCGCAAATGGCTGGAGATAAAGTGGGATGCTTGAACCTGGAGACAGGCGTCTCATCTCGTTTGTTCCCGTGGGGAGACACAAATAGAGGTGCTCAGAATATGCACAGTCACGTGGAGGCCTAATAGTGAAAAAGAGGCAGAGCCGACACCTCAGGACTCATAGATCTCCGCCAAGAAAACTCGGCAAGTCCAAAAGGATAAAGCAACTCTCTGAGGAAGCAATGGATGTTTGAAAATTCAGCTGTTTGCCAAGAGGCTATGAAAAGTCTTCACGTTGTCTTCTGAGAATTGTAGGAAAAGCAAGATATATCAATGTGTTAATAGAGACCACAAGCACAACCTCAACTTCCGGTGCTAAAGGAACATTAGAACAGTAATTTTAACGATTTGACACATGGTGAGAGAAATAAGCCACCTACGGTTGACTTTTCACAGTTTCCTGCGCCCACTAATTGGGAAGGAGCATGTTGGAGCATGTTGGAGACCTTGACTGCACTAGGTAGGATCCAGAGGAGCTGTCACTGGGGGACGACTCTCTGGTTCCTTGGCACCTTTTCATATTTCACCCGTGTCGAGTCAAGCCTACAATTCCTCTAATAACGTCTCACCCCAGGCAGCTCTGCTCGCCTCACCGACACGATTTACGATGAACTGGGGAGCTGTAGTGTGTAGTTTCCTTTTTTCCCCTCTAGTGAAGTACTGGAAAAAGTTTCCCAAGCAGGAAGATGGGGGATCCCTCGAGACATCTGTTGAGTTTCATCAGGAAAAAGCCCCGGCAGACTTCACCAAACATTACAAATGTGTTCCCCACAGACACCGGTCTGTGTAATCGCTTTACGAGTGCAGACAAACACCTGAGCTTCACCGAGCAGACAAGCTGGAGGTTTTGTTAGCGGGGGAGACAAAATAAAGGAACTCACAGGAAATGGCCTATTTGTTGGTTTCCTGGGTCTTCTGGGAAGATAAATCTTATCTGGGTCTTGAAGAGTGAGCTGGTGAAATTCTGGTTTTGCGAAAAGGCCACCGGAATTTCAGGAAGACCTAGAAACAGCTAGCTGTCAATTCAGAAGACAATTCCAGACCTAAATATACATTGCTAATCAGCTAGTAATCAAACCCGTTTACTAGGGATTTTTGGGCAAGGAAGTGCGTAGGACTTTGGAAGGACTAGATTTTATTGGTTAATGTTATTATTAATCTTAATTTTAGAAGTTATAATTCAGTGTTTTTCAGTCAAGTCAATGGATTAGATTGAGCCAAAAATATGGACCCAAAACTGTCCATATTTTGCTCCAGTGTAGCTCAGCGTAGATATACATGTGGTAGCTGGTGGCTCAGGATGTGTAAGGAGATAAGGTAGCGCAAAATTGTTTATGTCACCTTGTACCTGTGGTGGGTGGAAAAATAATAGTAACCAGTAACATCATGGCAGGTTTCCCATTCCACCCTCCATCCTGAGATGAGACCTACCCTGAGAACTGAGCAAAGTGATGGAGAGAGCCACTAATGGCTTGGGTTAATTGGTCTACCTCATTGGGAAAAGGGAGAAAATGGACAAAAACGGACATTTATAAGCTCTTTGACAAATTTTGAAAAATTGTGATTTCAATATAAAAATGATGAATCTTTCAGACTCCGCGGATGAGTTGAAAGTGCCACTGCAGTAACACGGTTTGTAGAAATAAACGTAGCTGCAGCTTCTGTAGGAGAGGCGAGGTGGTGGCTGTGTAAAGTGATGTAGACAGTGTTTTGCCACTGAAAGATGGTGCAGGTTTGGAGGGATAGTAATCTCTCTGACGCCTTTGCCTGTGTTCCCCAATCAAACTGATTTAGAAAATATCAGCTTATAAATTTCCCAAGTGAGGAAAGCTATGCATACAGAATGAAGCCTGTGGTATTTATCCATCTTTTTCCCTAAAATACTGACCCTCTGTGAGCACACATGCATACAAACACATGCACACACCTTCCCAGTGACAGTACATTCTTTTTTCATTTTTTCCTCCGAGGACATTGCCATGTGTATATAGGCATGAGATTACAGTGACAACAGACATAAATATTGCTGTAAGGACTTTGTGAGAGAGTGGTGATGGCTTCTGAGTGATTTCAGAGTTGTTTTATGCTTTTTTTTGTATACGCAAGGGGCTTGTGTAGATAAGAGAATTAATGCATCATGACAAATGTCACCCAGCAATGATATATTGGAAAAAGTAGGAGAGAGAAAAATAACTTTCAAAAGGGATTCAAATATTAACAAGTTATAGTTATCGCTGCGGATAAAGTGATGGTATCATTTGATATGAGTGATTTCTTCGCATTGAAATTGAGAAAATGTGTGGCGATTGTACACTTGCAGTTAATGCTACATCTAAGGCTGCACCTGTCGAATAATCAAGTATTCTGTCGATTTTTTTCATTGATTAATCGAGTAATCGGACTATATCAGTAGTGTGTTATGCAACGTGAAAAGCAAGCAGTTGGCTGCTATTCCTCAAAAAGGTTTTTATTCAAATTCTTTTTTATTAGATCAAAGCTTAAAACCTTTGGCTTATTGGCTCCACAACTAACATGTAATCAACATTTCTGTGAAACGTTTATGATGTACATACAACTTCACAAACATAGGTTAGCCTATTTGTCCTTAATTTTATGTCAATAAAAAAGAAAAAGGACTGCACCCCCTGCAATAGCCCATCTGAGAATACAGAGACAGACAGACAGACAGAGAGAAGGTGTGCAGGAGGGACGGATGAGGATGGATTAAAAGTGATACTTTACGTCCTAACAAGTGCGTGTGTTCATATCAATCGTAAAAATATGTTTGTCAGTGCTCACGTGAACTTCATGCTTTCGGTTCAGGTCCGTTTTACACTGTCCGCCTTACGCAGCGTAAAATAGTCCCACACTTTAGGGATTTTTGGCCTTTTACGTGAATTACGTGAATTAAACGAAGCCTCTTAAATTTTTTGTAAGCGAATTATTGGAGGTACACGAGTAATCATTTCAGCCATATTGATGCTTATAAGTAGGTTAATTTGATGAAGTTATTATCAGCAAAGGCTTATTTTGCAGGAAGAATATCTATGCCACAGGTTTGTTATTATGCAACATAAGAAACAGCAAAAACTCAAATCAGGTGTAAATGTGATGATCTAGTTGTCATTTTTTACGGCACTAGGTGTTGTTTCTCAGAGTCGATACTGATTATTAGTAATTAAGGACAGTGATATTTAAGACCGATATTTGACATATATTTGATATTTGTAGTGTGACAATGTACAAGCATGCAGCATTACTTTCAGGAGCATATTGGAGGCAGAATGCAAGTGCAAGAATGTGCTTAATTAAATAGATGATACATAAACTAAGATACAAAACATAGACGTGTACTGACGCTATGATGTGTAACAATGACATCATGGAAAAAGGTTAAAGGGTACGACAATACAAAGACAACACAAAGAACAGAAGGAAAGGCCAGACTATTGTAATCATCAGCTTTAGAACAAGACACAGGTGAGCATTATAACTGGTGTGACTGTGCAAATGTAAACACAAGCACATGGCATGAGATGTGGACCAAAACGCAGAACGTAAACAAGCAGACACAAGGCAGCAACACACAGACTACATAGCATGTTTGTTTGGATGTAGATGTAGTCTTTTTGTTTGCATAAGACATGTGCGTAGATTAATCAGTTCAAGTGGCAATTCTGATGACCAGAAAATGCCAAATATGCTGATTACTGGTCCTAACTATTATGGCCGATTTAAATTTTTGATGGACGTATTTTTAACCGTTTTCCTTGTCTTTCTATACTCATGATCAATATAAATCATAAACGAAATGATGATTAAAATATAATTAAAATATAAACTAATTATGTGGATTTTAATAGGACTAACCAGCATTTCATACAGAGAATAATTAGCTTATTTAAGTAACATCAATTAAAGTGGTAAAGTGCTTATTTTTGCATAAGTGCTTGTGCCTGACTCTTGTAATTTATGGCATGTTTGGAGCAAAAGTCTGCCGGTTTTCTGTCGACTTTTAAGGGTTTGAAATGGAGTGGTTAAAGGTACAATATCTCATATTCTCCCTCCTCCAACAAGATGAAATTCATATATGCATGTGTGAATGGGATCTTCAATTCATCAATACCAGAATCTCCAGCAAGGTTAGAAAAACTCCCGATACTGCTGTAGTTTGTCTCTGTCAGATTTTTACGTGATGGGAAGCGCTTTGTGGTGACAGGAAGAGAAAATGTAGAGAATGTTAAATGGCTTTTATTTTTTTCTTCTGCTGCTTTCAAAAGGTGAGACAAAGGAACGAGGAAAAAGGCTCCAATTCATTAGGTGTCAGTCTAATTTCAGCAGGAGGTGCAATTCATTATGGAGTGTGAGTCAATTTCCACTCGTCTTCAGTGGCAGGTTTATATATCCAACCTTGGATGTTTTCTCTTACCTAACCTGAAGATGTTAAGACAGAGATAGTAAAAAAAAGAACTTTGCGGTTGATGATGGGTGGATAATTGTCGCAAAGCGTCAGCGTGTGTAATTGAAGCCGAATTTTTTTTATGTCGTCGATTTACCTTGTAAATGAATGTATTTGCATTTTGTGTTTGTTGTGTGTTTACTTGTGTGCCAACAGCACAGTGTCAGTCGGAATCCTTTTCGGATTCGTTTCAATATCCCGGTGTGACAGCCTTTTAACAATGCAATGATATAATGAGCTTTTTGGAGTTGTATGCGCTGCACGCTCAGCAGTGCTGGTTGCTTTGTGAATTGAAAGTAAATGAAGCATAACTAATACTTTTTAGATCTGCATGTATAAGAAATACAACCACAGCCATATTGCACATCTCAGAGGAAAAGCTGTACTTGTCCTTAAAGCACTAGTTTGATGAGAATTTGAATTTCCATCTTTAGACTGAATGTGGTTGGTCAGTCAAGGCACGTTTGGTGTCAGAAGTTGATTTTTTATTTTTTTTTGGCGCTGGAACCACAAAGCAGAAGGAAATAAAAACTCACCCTGCTAATTATCAGGATATGACTTAGGGTTCAGAGTGCTGTTTTTAAATATGCAGCATAGTTTTGCACATTTCTATAAAAGACAGAATGTCATACAGTGCCAGAGACCTCATAAGCAAGTCCGTTTGAGATTACTTAACAGCTCCAAATGGTTTGAGGCAAGTGTGTGATGACTGAGACATACAGTTTGCACAGTTCTAATCAGTGGACACAAGCTTTATAAAAGCAGAATTTTAAATTCTAATTCATAGTTTTAATCAACATGTATTGTTTATTATTTTCTTTATTATATTATTATTGGAAAGTAAATGGGGAGGGATTGTGAATAAGGGCTGCCACAAACGATTATTTTTATAGTCGACTAATCACCGATTATTTTTACGATTGGTCGACTAATCGGATCATACGTTAATTGAATATAAAACATACAGCTTATCGCACTAGAATGCAGCTG
>BRDA01081573.1:45418-58315 GCA_036984385.1 Crenuchus spilurus | reverse complement strand
TTAGGAAAACCGTAAATCTGATCAAAATTCTGTGAACAAGCCCGGATCACACAATCGGACCGAACAATCTGGAGTTGGAACGGTGTCGATATCTCAAAAACTGTGGTACAAGAAGCGTGTCAAAAATCCGGTGGAAGAAGAAGAAGAAGAATATATGAAAAATCAAATAACAGTATATTATATTCTAAATTCTATATTATATATTATATAACTATATTATATATTATATATAATAACACACTGTGCACAAGGCTTCCCATTTGTCTCGACCCGGTCTGAAAGCGGGGAAACTCTTTTGTAAATCGTCGGTAAACATACAATTGCGCTTCGGCATGTTGCTTGCGTACTGACAGTCACGCTGTCTACATTCTGATTAAGAACAGGGCTGCCCTGACTGACGCGGCTCCGGGATTACGTCACACGCAGCACCGTGAGCAGTGCCCTAGTGCCTGTAAATTAACATTTTAATGGTCCAATGAAGGTAATTTAAAAACCAGGACATTTCCTCACTTTTTAAAAAAAACCGAGGACGCCCGGGACAGGACGTGAAATACGGACATGTCCCGGGAAATACGGACGTTTGGTCACCCTATCTAACACATAGTTTGTGATGGAGACTGCTGTAGTTATTCGGTCAGAAGACAACAGATTTTCATTTGGGCATTAATTTTCAAAAATAAACAAAAATAGAAGAAGAAACACCAGCATCAGTAGTTTCAATATGAATAAATGAGTGAATGAACTTTAAACTTATATAACTGCTTAACAGTACTCTAAACCAGAAATGACCATCCTGGAGGACTTCATTGAGCACTAGGGGGATCACCCAGGACAGCGCAACCCTATCTGGGCATACATAGATACTGAGATACACATTCATTCACCAATATAGAGTAGCCAATTCACCTGGTCTCCATGTTTTTGGACTGTGGGAGGAAACCCACACAGACACGGGGAGAACATGGAAACTCCACCCAGAAGGAGCCTTGAACCCAAGACCTCAGTGGTGAGGGTGAACATGCTAACCACTAAGCCACAATGCTGCCCAAATATTTCAGAAATGGTCTGTCTGTAATATACTGTGTGGCAAAAGAATGTTATGCATGTGTCTGTCTGTTTGTTTATTATTGTAAGACAAAACAAAAGAAGAATTACAATGTAGGTTGTCAAGTAATCATTAACAATTAGTCAAGAATGCATATTTTAGTGTATTTTTATTGCAATTTAATCAATCTAGGGAACATTTCCTGCTTTAAAGTTAAGACTCCTGTTAAATCAGTTACTTGTTCCCAAGTGAACAAGTCATGATTTGATCACATGAAAAAACATAAGACAGAAACTCTGTCACAAAGAGCTCTGTCTTCTGCTCTTGCTCCTGCAGAGCTCCTGCTATCTATTTTCCCTCTATTGTTCACCAGTTAGAAAGCATCACTGTTATCCACCCAGATTCACCCCATGCAAGTTAGTTAATCACAGAGGAGGAAGCCCTGGAGGGATGTGATGCAGCGGCATACACCAGTGTGAAGAAACATTTATCAAAACTGCAATATTGCCCTACTATTGCTTCCTGATGAAATGAACATCACTGGCAGAACCTGACTCATCCTTCAGATGTGGAAAAGCAGTGAATTGCATATGAGGACAAGAAGCTTATAAAGGGACTTGGTGAAGCTACCTCTAATTTAAGGATGAACTACATCAAAGCAATGATGTGAACGAGCATTGTGACATGTTGAGTGTGTCATGGAGATGTCTGCTAATGTGTGAGGAATGGCTAAGGAATTTCAAATGTACACATTCCACAGTGAACAAATCACAGTCTACCAATGTGTCTTCTTCATGATTCATAAGAGATATTATATCCAACAGTATACATGAAGAAAAGTACAGCATAAGTGTCAAACTATGCAAGATGCCTTTATAAAATGTGTTTCTTTTACAGGTGCATAACAGGCTCAACATGGTGATATGATGTGTGCCAGGAAACAGTATCCTGTGATACTGTAAGCAAGGTGATAAACTGCATTTCTAGAAAAACTTATAGTTTAAAAAATATAGCTTGAAAATATTCTAAAAAATAAATATATATTAATATCACAACACATAATATTGTAATACTCTGGAATATTGATATTTTCCTACACATCGAGAATGCAGCCATGTCAAAATAGAATACAAGAGATCTAGTCTAACGCCCTGTTTGGTTTGGATTAAATTTATACTGGGAACTGGGGTGATTTTTTTGTTTGCAGAAGCTCCTCTATGACTCCTTAACGCATACAGTCTGACTCATATTTGCACAGCAGTGTATAATGTCCCAATCATTGCAATATTTGCACTTTTGCACAATAACACCCACTGTAGACTGGAATCTTGCTTCCCACTAGACAATCACTCAGTACCATGTAGTATAAGACCTGTGCTATTGCATGTTTATGGAATGTTATCTTTGCACTCATATTCTGTGTTGCACCTGGTCCTGGAGGTATGTTGTTTCATTTCATTATGTACTGTACTGTAAATAGCTGAAATTACAATAAAAACCTCTTGCACATTTTCTTGATTTGCTTCCAGATCTGCCAGTGTTTGTCTGACCATTTCCTGAAAACCACTTCAGGCTTTGTCTGATCATTTACAGTATATCTCAAATAAATCTCCATGATATTTCAAGCAGAACAAATACAACAGTCCTTATTTAGTGTCCTGCTGAATCACCAAACAGAAAAAAGAATACTTTTGAAAGGTCAATAAACCTTCAGCTTGGTCTGGATGGAAAACCTTCCGCTCTTTATGTTACCTGACAGAGCATTACCAGGAGAAAAAAATAAAGTCAAATCAAAGAAAGAAGTTATATCAACAGGCTTAGTAATGGGCATTTATAACCTGTTATAGAACTTATCACTGTAGCACTGTGAAATATCATGTTAATGGTATTAAAGTAATAGAACTATAACAATTGATTGGGACCCTGACTGGCAGTCAGTGGACAAAGGTGATGTCTTGGTCTGGTGCTGGACTATAATCTGAGAATCACGAGTTTGAATCCGGCAGCCAGGGCCTGAAAGCGCTAAATTGGCCATGCTCTCTCTGGGCGGACCTGGCAGTGATGTATCAGAAAAGAGGCGGAGCTTGACTTCACATGCATTGGAGGAGGCTTATGTTAGTCTGTACCCTCCTAGAGTCAGGGACATTATAAGTGAAAAGGAGCGTCAACAAATGGGTGCGTCGATTGGCTACCAAACGCATTGAGGAGAAAAATCAGGTAAAAAAACAAACAAACTATAAATAATCACTTATTTCCAAACTGATAATATATTACAATAACCAGATGTCTTCAAGAAAATAGGGAGAATAAATAAATAAATAATAAGCAAATAAACATGCAAATTCACAGAAAATACCCAACAGAAACTTGTCCTGTAGTCATTTTAATGCCGCTGGGATTGTTTAAAATTGTTTGAAATGTTTCATTACAAACATCCCCCTGATAAACTAATCCAGTCCAAATAGAGATTAATGGAGATCTCCACATAACTTTGGACACTTACCACCTATAATTCTTTTGTGTTTAATTTAGCATGTTTTTTATTAGACTTACTGATTTAAAAAATGGGTGGGAGCTGGGAACTGGTTTATGTCCCAGATAGCGGACAATTCTGGACCAAATACGGTCCAATAAAAACACCCAAAGACCATTTAATGCAATGCAGAGTGTCAAAACCTGCTCAGCCAAAACCAGCTCAGCTGCAGCAGTCATATTTAAGGTTTTTCATGGTATTTGAACTTTGGGCCACATGTGACCTATCACGTGTGAAATGTTTGGGCAGCATTTCTGTTTTGGGCCAGTCAACTGTTTCATTCAATCGAGGCTCCGGGATTCAGACCAAGTCATCACCCTCATGTCACAGCAGTATGTAGGCAGATAAAAGTAGTCAATGTAGGCCAGAACAGGACCATCACTTGCTTGTCATCAGGAGTGAAATTATTGTCATACACATGCTGTACACAGAAAAAAATGGACATTGCTTCACTTGACAAAGAGATCAGAGTGTCTAAAAAATTAAAAAAGTTAAAAAAATTTTTTTGCACATATAAGGAATTTGTTTTTGGTCAACATTTTCTTTCAGCACACAATATACAGAATATAAAATTAGACAATAAAACTTACACTAGTGCAGCAACATCAATACATACACATACTATACACACTACTATAACATCCACACACACACACACACACAAGGGTAGAAGATGAATAATAATAATAGAATAAAATAATACTGAAGTGCAGAGTGCAGCAGTTGTGTGGGGTGTAGCAATACTACAAAGAGAATAAAATATAACAAATATATAAGTAATGGGATGTTGTACATTTAAATACAGTAGAATCTGGGGGTGTTTGAATACATCATATCATAAATATTAAAGAAACTCAAAGCGTGAAAAATTGCTGTTACTGATAAAGAATGTGAAATGTACTGCACAGTGAAACTGTAGAGTCCCGAGACTGTGAATATAAGGCTTATTGTCCTTTTGATTATTTCCTTCTAAATGTATACTCTGTAAAAATGACCTATATTTTAAGGCTACTTTCTACATTTAAGGTTATACATAACCACATACAGTTACACACTCATGCTCTGAACAAGTGGGCATTGTTGTACACACTTCTTTACTCACACAAAGGCCATATCTGTTTCAGTGTTTCACACCTTAAATGTGTTACTGAAGAGGAAAAAAAAAGACAGCCCCAGGCTAAGACTCCTCACATATACAAAGACTTGGGTCATTTCTCTGTCTTCTAGGCACATGAAGCAACTTGTACAATGATTAACATGAACCCAGGGTGCACCAGACTTTGTGTCTGTCTTCAGATCCACCAGAGCTTCACACTTTTCTTCTTTCATCCCTTTGTCAGCTTCTCGAAACCATCGGAGATCTTGGACGCTTCGTTTCCTAATAGCCCAACTCAATTAAGGTTCCACTAACCATACTCAAACTCAAAGCTAGACAATTTGCAATCATTCTATTTGACTTTTAAGACAATATTTTACCCTTTTTTACTTGTTAACAGTTCTGGAGTAACATATAAATCATTTAAAATTAGGAACAGGTGATCTGATAACTTTATATTATCAGCAAATCACATTTGATGTCCACCAATGAATGCTCCGTTGCATAAAATTTCAACAACCAAAATAAAAATTTAAAAGTAATAATGTTGAGCTACGCAAAATAAATATGTTATTTAATGGCTATTAATTGACCACTGATTATAACACTGCTTTATATTAAAAATAAAGTTTAATTTTAATGAGTCTTCAATGTAATACTGAGTTTTAAATGGTTTTTTAAAATAACAGTTTGGATATTCTTGAGAGCACATTTCAAGAGAGATTGCAGTTCACATAGTCAGTCATGACTGTGTATCAAAAAGATTGCAATATGATTTTTTTTGGGGGGGAAAAACCCATTTGATACACCCATATGATACACCCATATTTAAATGAGATATCCATGCTAACACCTTGACTGGTTAGCTCCAGCACTGTGCCATCACTTCTCTACTCCATCATTTCTCAAAACTAAACTTAGATTTATAGGTACATTTACTTGATATTGTCAATGTTAGAAAACTGTAGCTGTGTTGCTGGAGTTTTCAAAATATTCCCAAAGTTACAACCAGTGAGCTGTTCTCCATTCTGCTCCTATGTACTGTCTGTATTATACATAAATTATACATAACCTACACACAAATAACATTTTTGTTTTCTGGAACACTCTGGCAATCTGTTTTCAACCTTCCACTAAAATGTCTTCAAAACATCCCTAAGTTACATGCAACCAATGTGGTGTTTTCCATTCTATTCCAGTGTATATGTTAGGTCCATCACAGTTAATTGATTAATAATGTGTTACTGCAAAAAGTTTCTGGGGCTATAAAAGGTCATTTAGAACATTTTTCAGATTAGCAATATTATCATTATTGTTCTTTTGTGAACCCCCAGTCCCAGCCTTGCACATCACGTGCTTTCTGTTTATGTTACCTCATGTGCCATCCTGTCTCCATGTGCTTAGTTTGTTTATGTCTTCCAGGTGTCTTGTTCATGTCATGTCTCCACCCCCAGTTAAGTCACAACATTGTACAGCCCTGCGATTTTCATTACATGTTAATCATTGCTTCCTATGTCCTACTCCTTACCATGGTCTTTGTCCATGGTCATTTAATGTCTTAATGGGAGGGAAGTTTACTAACAATGTGAAACACAGAATTGGGTGATAATTTTATGTTACATGCTTTTTACAATTTATTAATATTTAATAATTGATTAATATTTTATTAATGCTTAATATTAAT
Organism: Crenuchus spilurus; assembly: GCA_036984385.1. NCBI lineage: Eukaryota > Metazoa > Chordata > Actinopteri > Characiformes > Crenuchidae > Crenuchus > Crenuchus spilurus. The sequence continues at coordinate 51,957 of BRDA01081573.1, read as the reverse complement.
TATATTATTTCATTATCAATAATAACAATTAATAGTTATTATTGGTATATTATTAATAGTAACTAGTGATTATTAATCAAATATTAGTAATAATATTTTAACTAATCTATTACTATTTATTAATAATTAATAATAATTTGATTTATGTTCAAGCCCACACCCCCACCTCTGAAATCAAAATTTCATCCCTGGTCTCCCATGTCATGTCTATGTGTCTTGGTACATAGTCACAGCCACAGTGTTTTGTTTAAATTTTTTTGTTTTCTGGAACTCCACTGCAGAAGTAAAGCTAATTTAATCACCTCTTTTGTGCATAGGTCTTACAAAAAAATTTCATAACATTTGTCATAACAAAATTTGCCAGGTTCATGTTTCGGTAAACTATTCTGTGACAAAATAAATAAAATGAAAAAAGTTGCATTATTTAATATTTAGAAATACATTGAAGTGTATTGCATCCACTTACTCTGTACTGCTTTTATTTTAGTAAGAAAGTCGTTATTTAGTATTATATTTGATCATACATTAAATAGTGATTAATCACAACTACTCAGCAATAATTAATTTCAATTAAATATTTTAATAGTTTGACAGCATTATGTTATACATAAGACAAAACATCCTAAACACCAAAATCTGTGAAAGCTTTGGGGGGGTCTGGGGTTTGACAGTGTCACCACTGGTTGCCACCATGACAAGAAGTCAAATTAAAGCTACAATGGCCCATTAGTGAGCTCAAAGGAAGGCAGTTCTTTGGAGTCTGGACCCCACACTGAGGCCCGGCCTTATTACAAGTAGAAGATCTGACATCTCACACCAGGTTTAACCAGGGCAGGGGTTAAAAACTATGTCAACTCCTCTAAAGACGCTAGAAGATAAAATGTTATATCTTGGAAAATACCAAAAATTGATGCATACTAATGTCAGTGGCAACCAATATGTTATTGAACAGTGAAGGGGAATATTGGCTAATTCTTTGTGAGTTACATGGCACACAGAATCTTTCTCTGATGTAGCCCTGAATGTTTTCTGAAAGTGCAAAAGAAAGAAAGGCAAGACAGACTGGTGTTCATCATGCCCACCAAACACTAAGCTCCCAATGCCTTTACATTCTAGCAAAGAATGAAGTATTTCATGTTATAAAGCAGAGAATGCTTGCACTTCACAAAGATTTTCATCGCACTACTAATATAATTAACTCATCATTGGCAAATCCTATGAGACAATTGACAGTTCAATACCAGTGTAAGAACAATGGTGTACATTGCTGAAAAAGAGTGTAAGATGTTAATGAGCAAAAAAGATGTGAGAAGTCAATATGTTAAAGAGTCTCCCAATGCTGTGTTAACATATGTGTGACAGCTGGCAATTTATTGTAATTGACATGCCTGATACTCTGCAAAGATAGTATTGATTTGTGTCAGTGAAACTGAGAAGTCATCTAATATAGTAGTATGGTCCTTTCTTTACAATTATTCTAATAAAGCATTTGAGTTGCCTGTCTGAACAAGGCCTTATTTTACTCTGTAAGAGCAGAGAACTTTGTTGGCAAAGTTGGAATAAGATATTAAGTGATTTTGTTTTATTAACTTTACTGCATTTGTAAAACCGCAGACATAAATGGAGTTTTTTTGACAAATGCTGATATATTCTCAATTTCTAGATTTTATAAAACTTTATATTTTTGCATTGGTATTGTCATGTTCAGATATGTACACAAAAAATGTTGGCACAGAATTCCTACATTGGTGCATCCCATATGGGTCCAATTTTTCAAAAGTATCAAAGTATTAACCTCTTAAGACCCAAACATGGCATGGCATGCATTCTTTTTTTCTCTTTGCTATTTGGGCTGATTGGCACCTGATTAGTGTAAAAACAAAGAATTATCTTTTTACAAGATGATTTCTGACATGGCAGTATAATGACCTCATAAGAAGACACCAGGCAAAATTTAGTTTTGTGGTCTAAACAACCCAAAATGTTTGTCCACATATGTGGACATGCCAGGTTCTAAGAGGTTAAGAACAGATTAATTAGTACACCATATAACTATATATATAACTATGATATTTGTGACAAGATGCTTTTGGTAGACCCTGTCCATTTTGAATTGTCAATTTCAGTTGTACACAGTTTGTCATACTACCATTTTACCAGTGAAAATATACCTCCCTGTCAGACTCCTTTTATTGTTACTTTGATTAAAGAAATGAATACTTAGTGGCAGTCTGAATTCTGCTCTGAATACATGCACATTCTCACTCAGTGGCTATCACTCTAAATCCAACATTAAAGGTGTTTTTTGTAAAGTGATGGATAACATGGTCCCACAAAGCTCCAACTCTGCAGGCTGGAACATTTTGCTATGCCCAATGTGGATATGTAGACACCCCTACTACTCTGGAGAAAGATGTTAATGAGTTAATTGGGTATAATCAGTAGTAAGACATGAGTTAATTATGTTTGAGTAATAAAAGGCAATGACTGCACAAAGAGTATACAGTTTCCAGCTCCAGTATAAAAGTGTTGCTTTTAATGAGTTATTATTAGCCATGTGTTAAATGCTTACCTTTAACACAATGAATTTTGTGTGAGGCAGACAGAGACATGACATGCAACTAAAATACACTACCAAAAGACTCTGAACAGTTTTTCAGAAGATGCTTACATCAGCTCCACAGTGACCTTTATTTATCAGTGTATCCTGTCTGTGTATCTGCTGGAAAGGCATAGTAAGAGATCCAGTGGAAAGAAAAACAAACTCTAATTGTGTCAAGTTATTCCCTCTTGCCCTGAAACAAGTGTTTGTATAAGGGCAGACGTTTTGGTGAAGGAAAGATATTGAACAAGCGTAAATAGGCTTGACTAAGCCCAGAGGTATCAAATTCAAGATTCCAAAACACACTGTTGAGTTTACTGTTTAACACATTCATAACCAGTGGCTTCTCTAGAATAGAAAGTTGTATGGGGCACAATACATTCTGTGGGCAGCATCCCACTCATCAGCGAAACTACACACAAACCTACTTGCTCAATTAATTCAACCACAAATGCACCTCATCAATGAAATTCTAAAAAGCATAATCTAGTGTTGTGCTGAATTTGGCACCTCGCCATGAAATGCATCCCCTGTTGGGAGACTTACTTAGCGGTGGTATTCCACTGCCTTCGCTTTAGTTATTGTAACCAAATGAACTTAAATACAGTCATACCTTTCCAGTCATGAATAAAGTAAACAAACCTGTTACTGAGGTGAGATGACTGTCTGTGTGTTATCTAACTGTTAACTTTGATTAAATTGTTGATGTGATTAATTATATTACCTCACTAGCAGCAACGAACAGTTACTGTGATATTTTTAAGTGGCATCTGTGTAGCAATGCTGATACTGTAAACAATATTCACATAAGCTCCTGTATGCAAATCTTTAATTTTTTATTGGCTGCTCCCAACACGGGGGCCAGCATTAGCATGCCTCACAGCTCATTATTGCAAGCATGTTGCACATGCACACAGTGATTTCTACTGCTCACTTGTGGATGCTGACATTCCAGCACTATATACATTATCTTAGTGAAGGCAGCTGAAAGTACTGAACTTATGCAACACGTACAGGAATATTTTTAATGTATTGGGAACTACTGCCATTTTCATAAGTCATCAATTTTAGAAAATAATATTTAAATAAATAAATTATATTTGTATTGATTATGTTACACACAGCTCCACAGCAATATCTGGTGGGGCCGGGCCCAACCTGCCACTAATATAGAGAATTCATTAATAGTCTTTTAATTATAAACTAGAAAAATGCATTTCCTGAAGGAAACTCTTTGCAATGTGCAACACAATAAGATAAATCAGCAAAATATCTAGGAGGTCATTTTTATAACATACAGAGCAATCCTTAATAACCTGCAATGTACTACACGTTTTAGCCATATTTCTTTGACCATCAAAGCCCTGTCAAAAGCCAAAGCCTCAATAAATGCACTTAAAAAGAAAGATAACACTGCAAAGAATTGCGTCACTAAGCAAATACAGTTAAGAAAGCAGGTCTAAAGATTTGTGATGGTGCAACATCTGTTTTGGATAGTGAGAAGTTTTTGGGGTTGTGACACAGCAATACATCTACTTTCACAGGACTGTTAACAAATGCAAACAAATGCTTGTCACGCTAAGCTCCAGCATATGACACACCCAACTTCCACAGATTTAATAGTTTCTTAACCTCTTAACAGCCCACGGTATTTTTTTTGGATTTTTCATCTGTATTTGGATGCCCAAGTATGAGGGAATTTTCATAGCAACTACACTAAAATGTTTTTATAGAACCTTTTAAATGAAAATAATAAGTGTTTTTTATTTGCAATATGATACCACATGATTACAATTTACTGCTGAACACTAACAGGTAGGCACTAGACTGCACACAACTGAAAGGACTTTATGTAGATTTGTTTTATAATTCATATTTTTCCTACAAAAAAATCATCCTTCAGTAGATCAAAAGACTTATTCAAATATCAATGAATGATGGCAATTAAAATCAACATTGCATAATTTACAGATATGGCACATAGTTTATTTCAAGGAGAACTGTTAACTGTTCCTACCAAAAATGCAATAACTGAGTGCAGACAAAAATTTTATTTAGCTTTTTGTTAATTTTTTTTTGTTAATTACATCATTTCAAGGCAAAGGATCACTGGCCATTGATGGTTTTCAAGCTTAATCAATGAAAAATGCTGCACAATATGATGTTCAAAGAAACACTGTGGTCCACACAAAAACTACCACCAAAATACTGAGTAGTTGAAGAGATTTGAGAAAAATGACAAATATGGAAGTGTGGGGAACATGATTTGCATGATTTGTTCGGCCAAACTGGCTGGTGGGCTAAATGACAACTTGAAAACATTTTTAGTACTAACAATTTGCATGGGACAAACTGGCATTTTTTAAATTGGTGGTCTTTTTAAATAACTTTAAACATATAAAGTGCAAAAAAGAAGCAGCTGGCTTTTCAATACAATTGTTTGAAAAAAGATATTCCTCACAGAATGATTGAAAGGAAGTTACATATTTCTCCCTCTACAGTGACAAAATATAACTAGAAAAGTGCATTTCCTGAAGGAAACGCGGGATATTGCGCATTGCTAACATGGCCCACAAGCTAAGGTATCCCAGTTGGTTTGTAATGTGATGCTTTGGTATTTGTGGTGGTTGCTATGGCCCCCAAGGCGGTTGCTATGGCACCCAAGGTGGTTGCTATTGATCCCAAGGCGGTTGCTATGGCACCCAAGGCCGTTGCTATGGCACCCAAGGCCGTTGCTCTGGGTCCCAAGGCCATTGCTATGGGTCCCAAGGCCGTTGCTATGGCCCTCAAGGCCGTTGCTATGGCCCTCAAGGCCGTTGTTATGGCCCTCAAGGCCGTTGCTATGGCCCTCAAGGCCATTGCTATGGCCCTCAAGGCCGTTGCTATGGCACCCAAGGCCGTTGCTATGGCACCCAAGGCCGTTGCTATGGGCTGCAAGGCGGTTGCTATGGTACCCAATGCAGTTGCTATGGGCCCCAAAGCGGTTGCTATGGGCCTCAAGACGGTTGCTATGGGCCTCAAGGCGGTTGCTTTGGGCCTCAAGGCGGTTGCTATGGTACCTAAGGCGGTTGCTATGGGCCGCAAGGCGTTTGCTATGGCACCCAAGGCGGTTGCTATGGCACCCAAGGCGGTTGCTATGGGCCTCAAGGCCGATGCTGTGGGCCGCAAGGCGGTTGCTATGGCACCGAAGTCGGTTGCTATGGCACCCAAGGCGGTTGCTATGGGCCTCAAGGCGGTTGCTATGGCACCCAATGCGGTTGCTATGGCACCCGAAGCCGTTGCTATGGGCCCCAAGGCCGTTGCTATGGGCTCCAAGGCCGTTGCTATGGGCCCCAAGACCGTTGCTATGGGCACCCAAGACCGTTGCTATGGCACTCAAGGCCGTTGCTAGGGGCCCCAAGGCCGTTGCTATGGGCCACAAGGTGGTTGCTATGACACCCAAGGCGTTTGCTATGGCACCCAAGGCGGTTGCTATGGCACCCAAGGCCATTGCTATGGTTCCCAAAGCCATTACTATGGGTCCCAAGGCCATTGTTATGTGCCCCAAGGCCGTTGCTATGGGCCCCAAGGCCGTTGTTATGGGCACCCAAGGCCGTTGCTATGGCACTCAAGGCCGTTGCTAGGGGCCCCAAGGCCCTCAAGGGCCCTCAAGGCCGTTGCTATGGGCCGCAAGGCGGTTGCTATGACACCCAAGGCGGTTGCTATGGCACCCAAGGCAGTTGCTATGGCACCCAAGGCCGTTGCTATGGCCCGCAAGGCAGTTGCTATGGCACCCAAGACGGTTGCTATGGCACCCAAGGCCGTTGCTATGGGTCCCAAGGCCGTTGCTATGGGTCCCAAGGCCGTTACTATGGGTCCCAAGGCCGTTGTTATGCGTTGCCGGAACCCACGGTATCGTTGACGGAACCCACGGTATCGTTGGCGGAACCCACAGTAT
>BRDA01081573.1:0-45408 GCA_036984385.1 Crenuchus spilurus | reverse complement strand
ATGTGCCCCAAGGCCGTTGCTATGGGCCCCAAGGCCGTTGTTATGGGCACCCAAGGCCGTTGCTATGGCACTCAAGGCCGTTGCTAGGGGCCCCAAGGCCCTCAAGGGCCCTCAAGGCCGTTGCTATGGGCCGCAAGGCGGTTGCTATGACACCCAAGGCGGTTGCTATGGCACCCAAGGCAGTTGCTATGGCACCCAAGGCCGTTGCTATGGCCCTCAAGGCCGTTGCTATGGCACCCAAGGCCGTTGCTATGGGTCCCAAGGCCGTTGCTATGGGTCCCAAGGCCGTTACTATGGGTCCCAAGGCCGTTGTTATGTGCCCCAAGGCCGTTGCTATGGGCCCCAAGGCCGTTGTTATGGGCACCCAAGGCCGTTGCTATGGCACCCAAGGCCGTTGCTATGGGCACCCAAGGCCGTTGCTATGGCACTCAAGGCCGTTGCTAGGGGCCCCAAGGCCGTTGCTATGGCCCTCAAGGCCGTTGCTATGGGCCGCAAGGCCGTTGCTATGACACCCAAGGCGGTTGCTATGGCACCCAAGGCCGTTGCTATGGCCCTCAAGGCCGTTGCTATGGCACCCAAGGCCGTTGCTATGGGTCCCAAGGCCGTTGCTATGGGACCCAAGGCCGTTACTATGGGTCCCAAGGCCGTTACTATGGGTCCCAAGGCCGTTGTTATGTGCCCCAAGGCCGTTGCTATGGGCCCCAAGGCCGTTGTTATGGGCACCCAAGGCCGTTGCTATGGCACCCAAGGCCGTTGCTATGGGCACCCAAGGCCGTTGCTATGGCACTCAAGGCCGTTGCTAGGGGCCCCAAGGCCGTTGCTATGGCCCTCAAGGCCGTTGCTATGGGCCGCAAGGCCGTTGCTATGACACCCAAGGCGGTTGCTATGGCACCCAAGGCCGTTGCTATGGCCCTCAAGGCGGTTGCTATGGCACCCAAGGCCGTTGCTATGGGTCCCAAGGCCGTTGCTATGGGTCCCAAGGCCGTTACTATGGGTCCCAAGGCCGTTGTTATGTGCCCCAAGGCCGTTGCTATGGGCCCCAAGGCCGTTGTTATGGGCACCCAAGGCCGTTGCTATGGCACCCAAGGCCGTTGCTATGGTCCTCAAGGCCGTTGCTATGGGCCACAAGGCAGTTGCTATGACACCCAAGGCGTTTGCTATGGCACCCAAGGCGGTTGCTATGGCACCCAAGGCCATTGCTATGGCTCCCTAAGCCATTACTATGGGTCCCAAGGCCATTGTTATGTGCCCCAAGGCCGTTGCTATGGGCCCCAAGGCCGTTGTTATGGGCACCCAAGGCCGTTGCTATGGCACTCAAGGCCGTTGCTAGGGGCCCCAAGGCCGTTGCTATGGTTCTCAAGGCCGTTGCTATGGGCCGCAAGGCGGTTGCTATCGGACCCAAGGCCGTTGCTAGGGGCCCCAAGGCCGTTGCTATGGTTCTAAAGGCGGTTGCTAATGGCCGCAAGGCGTTTGCTATGGCACCCAAGGCGGTTGCTATGGCACCCAAGGCCGTTGCTACGGGTCCCAAGGCCGTTACTATGGGTCCCAAGGCCGTTGCTATGTGCCCCAAGGCCGTTGCTATGGGCCCCAAGGGCGTTGTTATGGGCACCCAAGGCCGTTGCTATGGCACTCAAGGCCGTTGCTAGGGGCCCCAAGGCCGTTGCTATGGCTCTCAAGGCCGTTGCTATGGGCCGCAAGGGGGTTGCTATGGGACCCAAGGCGGTTGCTATGGCACCCAAAGCGGTTGCTATGGGCCGCAAGGCGGTTGCTATGGCACCCAAGGCGGTTGCTATGGCTCCCAAAGCGGTTGCTATGGTCCCCAAGGCGGTTGCTATGGCACCCAAGGCGGTTGCTATGGGACCTAAGGCGGTTGCCATGTCTCGATGTGAAAATGAATGGGAAGAACGAGGGATGAAAAGATGACAAAAAGAGAAGTGCGGGTCAGTATGGCCCTGCACTAGAGCTCTGTTATCTGTCCTGATGGAGTACATGAATGTTGGTGGCTGTTGGGATACAAACTCTGTGGCTTGAGTGTATGTGAAAATGAATGGAAGTCAATGGGAGGAACGAGGGAAGAAAAGATGACAAAAAAAGGAGTGCGGGTCAGTATGGCTCTTGACTAGAGCTCTGTTACCTGCCATGATGTAGTATATCAAGTTTTGTTGTTGTCGCGCAAATGGAAGCCTGGAATTTGGTATAGCCAAAAATGAATGGAGGTCAATGGGACGAAAAAAGGATGGCAATAAAACGACAAATAAACGAGTGGGGGTCAAAACAACAGTGAATTTGTGCTCAGGGGCCCGCCCTGATATAGTGTATCCGAAACGGTGCAAGTCGGTCAAGCAGAAGTACAGTAGATGAGCATACATTTTTGCTCCCCATTCATTCTGTATGGGGAAAAAATCCCAGATTAAGGAAGTGTTTAGGAAAACCGCAAATCCGATCAAAATTCTGTATAAGAGCCTGGATCACACAATCGGACCGAACAATCTAAAGTTGGAACGGTGTCGATATCTCAAAAACTGCGGGACAAGAAGCGCGTCAAAAATCCGGCGGAAGAAGAAGAAGAAGAAGAGGAAGAAGAAGAATATATGAAAAATCGAATAACAGTATATTGCGCATTGCTTTGCATTGCAATGCTTTGCAATGCGCAATATAATTAAACAATTCAAAGAATCTGGAGGAATTTCAGTGTTTAATTTCAAGCTTAAGCTGAACACATGTGAGCTCCAGTCCCTCATATGTACACTGGTGCTTGAAAGTTTGTGAACCCTTACATTTCTGCATAAATGTGACATAAAACATCAGATTTTCACACAAGTCCTAAAAGTAGATAAAGAGAACCCAGTTAAACAAATGAAACAAAAATATTATACTTGGTCATTTATTTATTGAGAAAAATTATTCAATAGGAAATATTTGTGAGTGGCAAAAGTATGTAAACCTTTGCTTTTAGCATATGGTGTGACCACTTTTTGCAGCAATAACTGCAACTAAAAATTTCCTGTAACTGTTCTTTAACCATTCTTTGGTAAAACGACTTGAATGCTTAGGGCTGTTGTCTTGCTGCATGACCCAACTTTTCTAGAAATTCAAATCATGGACAGATGTCCTGACATTTTCCTTTAGAATTTTCTGATCTTGTTCTTCTGAACAAGAAATATCTTGGGTTTATACTGTCTGTAATGAAGTAATGTAAATGTAATTTTTTAATGTATTAATTGCATTTTCTGTGCTGTACCAACTTTTTCTGGTTTAAAACTGTAACATTGCAGTAGAAAAATGCCAAAAATCATGGGTCACATTTTTGGGGGAAAAAAATCTGTGGAATCTGATCAAGCATCCCAAGATGCTTACTACATGATGGGCATTTTATTGTGCGCTATTATTACAATTTAAACATCATCAGAAATATATCAAATACATATTCTCTGATACTGACTTATAAAGCTCTTAAACATGGTGTTTGTTTTTTTACATACCTTCAAGCAAAAAGAGCCAAGAACACGTTTAGAGAGGCTTTTAGAGGTCATGTATCCCCTTGGCAGACATTAATAGGAGGTGGAGCACACTTAAATGTCCAAAATGTATCCACCAAAAACTGCCAGGGGAGCAGAAATTGAAACTGGAGCCCAGACTTCTGCTGTGCATCTCAGCAAATTAATATATACACGTTTTCTCTGGCATGGTACTTTAAGAAAATGATTCTCAAAAACAAAACTAGCTCCGATGGCTCACCGATTTTTATTTCTTATCCTTTTGGACAACTGCTTAGACTTTCACATCTGGTGAAGATTGGGCTTTTGGGAGAATTTGGGAAGAAATGCCAAATTCCTGGAAGCTCATGCAAGGCATCTGAGAAATCAAGAACAGGTGGATTTGATATATGAAGTCCCATAGGCTCAAGTGGATGAAACAGCTTCAAGTTTTCCTGTGAAGAAAAAACAGCCCTTTTCAACAGTAATCAGAATTTTACTGATGGATTTGTACTCTTGTCCCTGACTCTAACCCTATCCCTTGTTTAATGAGCAGATGCTTCTCAAGGGTTTTTAAGAGGTCTATTTTGTTATTTTTCCAGTCTGCATAGCATCAAGAAAAAAAGAAACCCCAAAACAAAGACACAGAAAATACAGAATAAAGGATGTGTCTCATAAGTAAGACATAATGAATACAGGTTCTTGCTGCCAGCTTCACTATGTTGTTCTTCATTATCTTTCATTACATTACCAATACTGTGTTGAGAAGTAAATGGAAAAATTTCATTAGAGGCTATGAATTTAGTCAGAACTGTCCTGTCCTTCACACATTTAATGACTGTCCTATAAAATGCTCATGCTACTGTATGCTGCCTATGCCAACTACACAGTGTGCCAACTAGAGTTGCACAAAGTACCCAAAGTATCAAAACTGTCACTAACTTTCAGTACTTTTCTAAATATATTGCACCAATTTTACTGTCATTCATTGAGAGCTGAAGAGTGGTACATTCTTTCATTTTTTATATGGTAATAGACATACAATAGAGTAACCTACAGCAAGAAGAGTTAATAACAAATGACAATTTCATGATAAATGCTTGTGAGTAATTACTCTTCAGGTTTTCTTTGTTCTTTGTACATATAAATGCACAAAAATGCCTATATTTGTGACAACTGGGGTAAGTAAGATAGTCTTTGTTATCCCTAACATATCTTCTACAGAAAAAAAAAAACATCTGAAATTATGTAATTACTTTCACGTATGAAATTAATAAAATGTGGAATTTTGGGGGTGTCCAAACTTTGGCACTGTAAAATGTAGACAATGTTAATTAACAAAGACTTTTTTTCCATCTTGTGGTAATAGCACAGGAATTTCTATGTTCCTTTAAGCACAATTTAATAATGAGTATCAACATGAAAACCAATAAGGCTTGAAATACCTGTATTGAATTGAGTTTTTTTTTTTACATTAAATTATGAACCCAATTTTTTTCCCACTATATTAAACTATTGGGGAAAAAACTAGCGTAAGTAAGCTAAGAGTCAGCTGGACCAGTTGGAAGGCAGAAAACAGTGATGGGCGTCACATTCATATGAAAAATTGCAACACTATTAAAAGAGATGGTTGTTCAAGTGTTCTTTCACAAATACAATGTTTTTTGAAATGGAACCCAAAGAGTTTATTGCATGGTGAAAGAGTTCTTCAGATTGATGAGGAATGTGCTGTAGAAGGTTCTATATGAGTCTTTTGAAAATGGTTCTTAACATCAAAAAGGGTTCCTCTAAGCTTGATGCACCCGCTTCGCATTCTTTTTAAAAAGTTCTTTGAACTTAATCAAGATCAACATCAATCTGAAGAACCCTTTCACCATGGGTTCTTTGAGTGTTCATGGTTTTATACAGAACCATTTTCTTTACTAAAGAAGCCTTGAAGAAGCATCTTTAGGAGTGAGCAGAAGTCATGAACCTTTTAACCTGATCACAATAAGGTCATCAACATGTGCCTCCTCCTCTCCTCACAACTTAGTGGTCAGTCATGTGGGCGGCAGCCATACCAAGTAAATGGTGGGAGGGTCCACAGCAGCTCTGCTTTCTCTGAAAGGAGTTTTAACAGCGCCTCAAGTTTCCTCCCCAGACAACAAACAGGGACATGTCGCTGTTAGACCCAGTCTAAGTGATGTGCTTAACTTTTCTACCACTCCTGTCAGCTACTGTAAAGATGAGGACGAGCTTCTTCGTTTTGTCGTTAGTTTTCTTGGTCCTCGCCAGCGCTCAGCTGAATGACTCCGCGCAGAGATCAGAGGCTGGGAAGGACCGGTTCATCCAGCGCAGCGTCAACGCGTCCTCGCCGCTGCCGCCCATGTGCACCCGGCCGACGGAGATCCGAGACACGTTCAAGTACATCAACACCGTGGTGTCGTGCCTTGTTTTCGTGGTGGGCATCATTGGCAACGCCACCCTGCTGAGGATCATTTACAAAAACAAGTGCATGCGCAACGGGCCCAACATACTCATCACCAGCCTGGCCCTGGGGGACCTGCTGCACATCGTAATAGACATCCCCATCAGCGTGTACAAGGTGGGGGCCACCATTACAAACACAGCAACAGTTGTACTGCAGGGTTCCTCCACAAAGCAGGATTTCTTCAGAAGTCCAACCTGTCCAATGGGAGAAGATATTCCTACTGGACAACGTTGGGCTAACTTTCAAATCCTACTTTGTGGAATACCCACCTGGACTAGGTCTGTATACCTGATCAGGGTCATTAGAAACTTATTTTAAATACTCATTGTTTAAGCTGCTGCAAACGTCAACTTTGCATTTCCAATCAAGCCAATAAATGTAAATGAAATAAAATATTACATGCATACACATCATGGGTCCTACAAACACCAAAGCTCTAACTTCTGACTTGGGAGGAATGCCACAAAACTGGCTTGCTGCTCTTTTCCCATTGGACAAGTTGGCTTTGGGTTAAGTTACCTGGTCAAACATTGCTTTGTGATTGGTGCTACATGTTTACAGAGCAAGAAAGAATGTTTTCTTATTTGAATTCAAGCTGTTTCTGTACTCAGTAAAAAGTTAAAAGTTAAGCAAAGTCACTAATCAGCCAGTTTGCATGATTATGACAGGCTCTCCTGTACAACCACTGCTCTCCGCCCTGAGGTGTTTTCCCAATTAACTGATCACACATTCACAAAGCAGGTTACTTAAGCCCAAAGCCAAAACTGCCCACTGGGAAAAGTGCAGCAGGACATTATTAATATACAAGCTTCAGTGTTGGAAACCCTGATTTTTGGAATACAACCCATATGTTAGATAAAGGCAGACCAAACTATGTCAGGAATATTTTATACTTAGCATACATAACCTGATGCTATCTTTAGCATGGCTGGTCACTCAGCCTACAGGTTGATTCACAATACCAGGGTTGGGATTTGATATCCTTGCACTGTTTTGAACAAAATTTGAATGAAGACAAATGATGGAAAGCCTCAGGTTATTATACAAGGGCACTATGCACATTGTCCACCCCCATTATTACATATTATTTCTTTTAATATTTAAAGAAAAATAAAATTCCAGATTCCTCAATGGCCCCAGTTGGGGCCCTGGTAACTGTCCCACTTTTCACTCCACTACAACGCCCTGCTATTATGTTGGAGTTGTTTGCAAATTTTGGTGTCCATTCTTCACGATTCACCAAATCTCACAGCACACATTGTTATTTTTAGTATTGTGATATGCACTGCAATGCATGAAGCAATGTTACACTCCTAAATGCCCACATATACAGTGGAATACAAGAGCTTGGGCACCCCAGTGCCAAGTTTGTGTGATTAAAAAAATAGACCACAACTTTTTCAAATTTAATGTGATCCACATTCTGAACAATTTAAATAAAAATATACTGAAATCTTTTAGAGTGGAAAAAATAAAGAACTAAAATAATATGGTTGCATAAATATGGACACATTTAAACAAATATTTTATTGAAGTGACCTTTGAATTTATTACAGCTTTTAGACTTTTTGGGTAAAGGTGTGAGGGTATCTCCTGTCTATATCCCTCTTCAGGTCAACCCACAGATTTTCAATTGGATTCAGGTCTGGGCTTTGGCTGGGCCTTTCTAAAACTTTGATCTTGTTCTGGTGAAGCTATTCTTTTGTCAATGTGGAGGTATGTGATTTGGCCTGTTGCCATGAAATTCCTCTTCATTTTTAGCTTTTTAACAGAGGCCTGAAGGTTTTGTGCCAAAATTGACTGATATTTGGAACTTTTCATAATTCCCTCCATGCCTTGACTAAAGCCCCAGTTCTAGCTGCAGAAATCCATCCCAAAAGCACAATGCTACCTTCACCAGGCTTCTACTGTGGGTATAATGTTCTTCTGGTGATGCAGCGTTGGCTTCTCACCAAACTTACTTTTGGAATTATGGTCAAAATGTCCAATCATTTCTCATCAGGCCATAACATGTTTTCCAACATGAATTTAGCAAAACGTAGCCGAGCTTGGATGTTTTACTTTGCAAGAAAATGTTTCTGTCTTGTCGTCCTACCCCACAGCTCAGGTATATGAAGAATATATGAGCTTGTTGTCACATGTACAACACAACCAGTACTTGCCAGAAGTTCCTACAACAGATTTAATGTTGCTGTAGACCTTTTGTCAGCCTCCTGGACCAGTTTTCTTTTTGTCTTTTGATCAGTTTTGAAGGGAACTGTAATTCTTGGTAATGTCACTGTTGTGTCAAATTTTACCCACTTCTTGATGACCATCTTCTCTGTGTTCATATATATACGCATTGGGAATGTTTTATATCCTTCTTCTGACTGATACCTTTCAACAATGAAATCCCTTTGATGTTTTATAAGCTCTTAGTGGCTTTTGCTGTAAGTTACAACTGATTAAATATAATGAAAATTTTAGAACAGCTAAGCTTATTTGGTGTTAATCAGAATGACAATGATTGCAGTTGTCTATTAAATATTATTTTACATGATTTTGAATGTGATTAGTTAATTCTGAACACAGCCACAACAACAATTACAAGAGAGTCTCTATATTTATGCAAATATTATATTATTTTAACATTTTTTATTCTTCTTATTATTATGATTTTATTGTTTATTGTATTATGTTCTAATATTCTAAGTATCATTCAATTTGCTTTGAGCATGTAATATAAATATTTTGTTCTCTGAACTGTGACATTTGTGGTCACCTCAGACAGTCTGCTATGTAACAAATTATCACATTTACTTAGAACTGTCAGCAGAAAAGCAGAAAAATAATCATGAGCCAACAGTCAGCTGATTTGAGTCAAAAGTTACTAAAGACATTATTCTGCTTTGAACTAAAAGATAATTTATAAGGTGGGAGAATTGATATCCTGTGAATAAATGTTGAGTTCATCATGACTTGTGGTGCTTGAGTGAACTTCTCTGAAAGCTTTTGAAGGAAGAGATCAAGCAGGCAGCAGTGAGTTTATAAAAATTATTTATATTTTACACCTAAATTGTACTTTGTATTTATTTATGATATATTTATGTTTTTATGCATGATGTATTATTAATACTGGACAATTATTTACTATATTATTGTATGTCTGAACCAAAGGTCAGGTAAAAGTCCCACCCTGTGTGTCTGTGTAATTACTTCTTCAGTAGCTGTGTTCCAATAGATTTCTCCTCATTTTGAAGCAATATCCACATATTTTTCCAATATGCCTTATGAAAGCATGAAATACTGGCAGATCCTTTTTTCTATATGAGAAATAGAGAAGATTCTGCAATTGCGCTAATTATTTTAAACATAATTACATAAGCACAAGGGAAAATTTACTTAAAGGAGATGTTGATGAGGAGTTGATGTCTAACATTTGCAAAAAACATTATGAAGGAGTCTTTACAAAGAACTTGTAAAGCTGAAAAGAGCTGCTTGAGGTTTTTATATGGCCTATAGTATATCTTAGACAATTACTATGTTAATAAATAATCTGTTGGCAACTACATTCATATATGAGGGGGTAGTAAAGTATTTGCAAAAGAATATTCTGATATACAGAATTTGGATAATGTTGTTGTCCAAAATTTTTTTTTTCATTTTTATTTTGATTGATTTTAGTTGTATGCATAATGTCATTTATATGGTGTGAACATTTCATGATGATTGGACCAATAGAAATGCTCCCAAATTGCTTTGAATAACATTTCTTTAAATGTAAGTTAATGTAAAGTAAAAAAAAGGTTCCCTCTCCACTTTTTTGTTTGAATGTAATCTAAACAAAATGCCTGTTAATAATTAAGGGTTTACAATCTCAAAATACATAATTGGTGAAATCCCAGTACTATGCATATGGTCTAACTTGACATGCATTTTATATTTGTGTCTCTGCAGCTTAACTGAACATTAATTGTGTTTTTCAGCTTCTGGCTAAAGACTGGCTTTTTGGTGTTGGACTCTGTAAACTGGTACCTTTTGTTCAGAAGACTTCAGTTGGCATCACAGTGTTGAGTTTATGTGCATTAAGCATAGACAGGTATACCGTATTCAGTTACTATTCCACATTGCTAAAGATACTTTAGCAAAGATGTATCTTGTAAAGATACAAGATCATGCAAGGTATTATCTGCATTCTTATTACAAGTTTGACATTATCAAGATAAAATTCTTATCATCATCCTGTCATCCAGGAGATTGAAATCACATCAACAATTTATTTTCTATGTCATTTGAATGAAGTATCTTTCTAGATGTTTTGAAATATGATCAATTTTGGATATTAATTATTATTATAGAGTGAGGAAAATAAGTATTTGAACACCCTGCGAATTTGCAAGTTCTCCCACTTAGAAATCATGGAGGGGTCTGAAATTGTCATCTTAGGTGCATGAAATTGTCATCTTAGGTGCATGTCCACTGTGAGAGACATAATCTAAAAGAAAAAATCCAGAAATCACAATGTATGATTTTTTAATAATTTATTTGAGCGTTACTGCTGCAAATAAGTATTTGAACACCTGCCAATCAGCAAACATTCTGGCCCTCAAAGACCTGTTAGTCCACCTCTAAAAAGTCCACCTCCACTCCACTTATTATTCTAAATTAGAAGCACCTATTTGAGGTTGATAGCTGCATAAAGACACCTGCCCACCCCACACAATCATTAAGACTCCCAACTACTAACATGGCTAAGACCAAAGAGCTGTCCAAAGACACCAGAGACAAGATTGTAAACCTTCTCAAGGCTGGAAAGGGCTACGGGGCAATTGCCAAGCAGCTTGGTGAAAAAAGATCAACTGTTGGAGCAATTATTAGAAAATGGAAGAAGCTAAACATGACTGTCTATCTCCCTCTGACTGGGGTTCCATGCAAGATCTCACCTTGTGGTGTATCAATGATCCTAAGAAAGGTGAGGAATCAGCCCAGAACTACACGGAAGGAGCTGGTCAATGACCTGAAGAGAGCTGGCATCACTGTTTCCAAGGTTACTGTGGCTAATACACTAAGACGTCATGGTTTAATGTCATGCATGGCTTAAATCAGCACACGTCCAGGCCCGTCTTAAGTTTGCCCATGACCATTTGGATGATCCAGAGGAGTCAGGGGAGAAAGTGCTGTTGTCAGATGAGACCAAAATATAACATTTTGGTCTTAATTCCACTCGCCATGTTTGGAGGACGAAGAATGATGAGTACCATCCCAAAAACACCATCCCTACTGTGAAGCATGGGGGTGGAAGCATCGTGTTTTGGGGTTGTTTTTCTGCACATGGGACAGGACGACTGCACTGTATTAAGGAGAGGATGACCGGGGCCATATATTGCGAGATTTTGGGGAACAACCTCCTTCCCTCAGTTAGAGCATTGAAGATGGGTCGTGGCTGGGCCTTCCAACATGACCATGACCCAAAGCACACAGCCAGGATAACCAAGGAGTGGCTCCGTAAGAAGCATATCAAGGTTCTGGAGTGGCCTAGCCAGTCTCCAGACCTAAACTCTTTAGAAAATCTTTGGAGGGAGCTCAAACTCCGTGTTTCTCAGTGACAGCCCAGAAACCTGGCTGATCTGGAGAAGATCTGTGTGGAGGAATGGGCCACAATCCCTGCTGCAGTGTGTGCAAACCTGGTGAAAAACTACAGGAAACGTTTGACCTCTGTAATTGCAAACAAAGGCTACTGTACCAAATACTAACATTGATTTTCACAGGTGCTCAAATACTTATTTACAGCAGTAACACACAAATAAATGATAAAAAAATCATACATTGTGATTTCCGGATTTTTTCTTTTAGATTATGTCTCTCACAGTGGACATGCACCTAAGATGAAAATTTCAGACCCCTCCATGATTTCTAAGTGGGAGAACTTGCAAATTTGCAAGGTGTTCAAATACTTATTTTCCTCACTGTAACTTAATTCTCAATGTTATACAGCAATTTCAATCATTTTGAAATCTTCTAAGGCTCCGTTCATCATTCTGGATATTTTCCTTCATTTTTATTTGTTATTATTTGAAACTTGTGAAGTTGTACATAAGTAGTATATTAGAATCATCTATACTTATCATATTCATACTTATTTAAAACATTGTTTTTTTGTTGACCAAACTTTGTCCATGTGATGAATAAGTTCTAACACTTTTTTCTCTGAAAGCTTTGGAGAAGAATGTTGATGCTAATCTCTGCTTTTTCAAGGTACCGTGCTGTAGCATCCTGGAACCGAATCAAAGGAATTGGAGTGCCCAAGTGGACAGCTATTGAGATCACTCTGATATGGCTTCTGTCCATTGTCCTGGCAGTGCCTGAGGCCATTGCCTTTGACATGACCACTATGAACTACAACGGAGAGAACCTCAATATCTGTCTATT
Organism: Crenuchus spilurus; assembly: GCA_036984385.1. Lineage (NCBI taxonomy): Eukaryota > Metazoa > Chordata > Actinopteri > Characiformes > Crenuchidae > Crenuchus > Crenuchus spilurus. The sequence continues at coordinate 33,054 of BRDA01081573.1, read as the reverse complement.
GCACCCCAAGCAGAAGAGCCAGTTTATGCAAGTGAGTGCATGTGAAGTAGGGTTGGCCAGTGCAAAGTTTTTTGCAAATTATATAATGGTATCAGTGTACTAGATTATATTTATGTTTGTATCAATAAAATTAATGGGCTTTGTTCATGAGCTGTATATGAGCGACTTCAGATGAGTCCAATTCAAGTCTTGAGTCACTTGAAAGTCACTGACTCAAGTCTCCATCACTGCTCTAAACTAAAATAATGTCCTACAGATATTCTCTGAAAAGTACACAGAAGAGAGTTTTAGACAGTTTTGGAAAAAATGATGAAAACCATCCACTTCATGAAAGGATACTTTCAGTGCATTTGCCAGATTGCATTTACCAAATCTTGCATATCAAATTAAATAATGTTTGGGACGCTGCTATTTCACAAGCTTTATATCATGAATATAATGCTCGGAATCTATCAAATCACTAAAATACTCCTTAAAGTAAAAACAAGATCATGGGGTGGCAATATTACAAAATGCAGATACAAAAAACATCACCCAGCCAGAGTGAAAAAATAAAAAAAACATCCTATGAGGCTTCAAGGACTTGTGTCACCTATTTATCTGACACTGAATGCCAGTGTCAGGTTTTAATCTCTGTTCTAGTCCCAGTCTTTGTCTTGTTCTGTTTTCCCATGTCTTTTGTTTACCTTTGGTCTGTGTCTCCTGCCATGTGCTTTTGTTTACCTTTTGTTTCTGCCTTGTTCCCCATCAGGTCATGCCTCTCGTCCTTGTATGCACATGTCTCATGTGTTGCACCTGTCCATGCCCTGATTACTTTGTGTACAGTCATGGCGAAAAGTTTTGAGAATGTCACAAACATCAATGTCCACAAAGTCTACTGCTTCAGTTTTTATAATGGCAATTTGCATATACTCCAGAATGTTATAAAGAGTGATCAGCTTAACAGCAATTAATTGCAAAGTCAATATTTGCCTAGAAAATGAACTTTATCCCCCAAAACACATTTCAACTTCATTGCAGCCCTGCCTTAAAAGGATTAGCTAACATCGTTTCAGTGATTGCTCCATTAACACAGGTGTGGGTGTTGATGAGGACAGGGCTGGAGATCAATCTATCATGATTAAGTAAGAATGACACCACTGGACACTTTAAAAGGAGGCTGGTGCTTGGCATCATTGTTTCTCTTCTGTTAACCATGGTTATCTCTAAAGAAACACGTGCAGTCATCATTGCACTGCACAAAAATGGCCTAACAGGGAAGAGTATCGCAGCTAGAAAGATTGCACCTCAGTCAACAATCTATCGCATCATCAAGAACTTCAAGGAGAGAGGTTCCATTGTTGCCAAAAAGGCTCCAGGGTGCCCAAGAAAGACCAGCAAGCGCCAGGACCGTCTCTTAAAAGTGTTTCAGCTGCGGTATCGGGCTACCAGCAGTGCAGAGCTTGCTCAGGAATGGCAGCAGGCAGGTGTGAGTGCATCTGCACGCACTGTGAGGCGGAGACTCTTGGAGCAAGGCCTGGTCTCAAGGAGGGCAGCAAAGAAGCCACTTCTCTCCAGAAAAAACATCAGGGACAGACTGATATTCTGCAAAAGGTGCTGAGGACTGGGGTAAAGTCATTTTCATTGATGAATCCCCTTTCCGATTGTTTGGGACAACTGGAAAACAGCTTGTTCGGAGAAGACGAGGTGAGCGCTACCACCAGTCTTGTCTCATCCTGAAACCATTCATGTGTGGGGTTGCTTTTCAGCCAATGGAATCGGCTCTCACAGTCTTGCCTAAAAACACAGCCATGAATAAAGAATGGTACCAGAATGTCCTCCGAGAGCAACTTCTCCCAACCGTTCAACTAAATGGCTCAGGGAACAAAACATAGAGATTTTGGGTCCATGGCCTGGAAACTCCCCAGATCTTAATCCCATTGAGAACTTGTGGTCAATCATCAAGAGACGGGTGGACAAACAAAAACCTACAAATTCTGACAAAATGCAAGCATTGATTGTGCAAGAATGGACTGCTATCAGTCAGGATTTGGTCCAGAAGTTCATTGAGAGCATGTCAGGGAGAATTGCAGAGGTCCTGAAGAAGAATGGTCAACACTGCAAATATTGACTTGCTGCATTAACTCATTCTAACTGTCAATAAAAGCTTTTGTTACTCATAATATGATTGCAATTATATTTCTGTATGTGATAAAAACATCTGACTAACACACATAAAAACCAGAGGGCAGCAGATCATGTGAAAATATAATATTTGTGTCATTCTCAAAACTTCTGGCCATGACTGTATATATATTCCCACCTTCCCTTGTGTTCTTGGTCTGGTCTCATCACTATCAACGTTGTTAACATATTTTTTGTTGCTGTTTAGAATTTCAGTTTTTGCCTCCACCTGCCTGCACTTACATCCTGCCTCCTAAAATTGTAGCCAGTTTGTCAGTAAAGTTATTGTCTTTTAGAACAATGTCAGAAGTTATATAGATAAAGGCTGATGCCATTTATGTCAGTGATGTTTTTAAAAGTTGAATTAATGATCAAATAACAGCTATGAAGTTTCAGCTTTTACCTTTGAAGCTAAATTTGCTCTTTAATGTGATTTTTATCAGTTTTACCAATTAGCAAAAGATTGGTGGCTCTTCACTTTTTACTTCTGTATGCCATTGGCCTGCACTGCCACCTTCTACACGCTCATGACTTCCGAAATGCTGAGAAAGAAGAACGGTGTCCAGATTGCCCTGAATGACCACTTGAAACAGGTCAGTATGCTTGGCAGTTCTCCATAACCTTTTAGTTCAGTGGGCTAAAGTACTAATATTCCAATAAACATGTGCCAGTTTTTTTATATACAATATGTAACCATAGAACTATTTACTAATCATACTGCTGTTTCAAACCTGAACAGGACTCTTTAAAAACGGTTAAAGGAGAGTGTACAATTTTCTGATTATACACTGCATCTAATACCAGTTAGAGCTGTCAGTATTGATTATATTCACATGAGTATTTAAAAATGAAAATGGATATTTCTGACTTACCTTTCAAAAGTTCCAGAATACTTGGAATAGTGTTTACATAAACACTTAAAAAGAAGCATTTAGTTACAAACAGGTTATGGGTCATTACTGATTACTTCTCAAAAACTGTAATGGGATTACTTTACTTATTACTTTCTGTACAAAGTAATCTCATTCCTCATAAATTCTGCATTACAAAATGAAAAACAATTTGTACCAAAATGTAAAATAACTCAACCTAAATGGGTATTAATTGAAAGATAAATTGATCTTCTGGTCTTAGCAAACAGCTAATGCTAACCACTGCTAGCCAGGAAATAGCCTGTGAACAGCTAAAACACTTCACTGCAAAAAAACAAAATCTTAGCAAGTAAAACGAGCAAATATTAAGGCAATAAATCTTTTTTTTTCTGTGCCAAGATTTTTTTTTTTTCTTTTTTAATGTTTTAAAGTTTTACCTTATTTTAGTGAATTTAGGCCTTAAAATAAGTAATACAAATCAAGCTATTATGATTCTTGGGTCTGTATTTAAGATACAAATTCAGGGCGCTTTGCTTGTTTCAAGAATAAAGTTATTTTGACATTGTCTTATTTCAAGGAGATGTAGCCAAAATACATTAAACAGTGTTTATTTGTCATGTATCACACTGGCATGCACAAATGAATCATAACATTAATACACAATACAAATCTTGGTCACAATTTGTGTACAAATGACAGGAATCTACCAGGAATCACCCCGTGATTAACAATGTACATGGCAATCTTGTTTATTTACATTAATACCCATCAGGGGTTGGGAACTCATGCACAGATGATTTTCAGATCACCACAGCAGATCTCTTTAACTCTTGCATGAGAATATTCTTGCATGTGAATACATAGTCTTTGTTTCAAAATAGATAAAAAGTACAAGATTCAATTCAAATGTCTTGTAAGAGATCAAATACAGGCAATTTGTTTGATAAAATTCTCAAAAACAGCTCAAAATCAAATGTCTTTGAATCAAACCCAAAGTTTAAACAGCTGTTCCTGAATTTAAATACAAAGTTGAGGTTAGCTTCTTATTCGTAAACATTTTATTCAAATTTCCCATTCCACCTTAAACAGTGCAGCAGTTACATTCAGTTGAATGCTATTTAAGGTGGAATGGGAAATTCAAAAATATGAGAAAGACGCTGAAAGTCTTAATAAACATATTTAATATTGTTCTTTTAAAGACAGATGAGTAATGTAAATAATTTTTAATTAATTAAGTCAGTAATTGTAATGTAATTACATTCATTTTAACAGCAATACTTCACATTACGTAGTTAAAGGAAAAAGTAATCACACTACTGTAATGCTTTACCTTGTACCATGTTACCTTGATTACAAACAACATAATGTAGTACAGTACAGTATCATGATGATTCACCATTGGGGACTTCAATAAGATATTAGGAAATAAACCCGCATTCATACTGTGTTCTAACCAACATATAAATATATTTACTCACGTTTATTTTTCCTGTGTTACTGTTTACTTTTCAGACTTTTATTGAACACAGTTAGTGCCAAAATAAACAGTTGTAAAAAATGTTCTTGTTTAAACTTCTTACAGACGTCTGGTACTGTTTTCCTCCACAGAGACGCGAGGTAGCCAAGACTGTGTTCTGTCTGGTTTTGGTGTTTGCTCTCTGCTGGCTTCCTTTGCACATGAGCCGTATCCTCAAATGGGCCATTTACAAGGACAACGACCCCAACCGCTGTGAGCTTCTGAGGTAAAAACTTACACATACCTACCTGCCACCTCTGGAATCCTAACAGTCCAGTATTGTGCACCTAAGTGCATCATTTGAAACCATCAGTCTTTGTAATATGTAGTTGCACTTACAATGTAATAATCCATTAATAACTGGACTGATAGGTAAAACACTTTCTCTTTCAGTGTTTTTATTGTTTATTTCTTCCTACATTATAAATTAATGCTGAAGTCATCGAGACAATGAACACAATCATGTAGTAAACTTAAAAGTGTAAAACAAACCAAAACATGTTTTAGATTTTAGATTCTTCAAAGTAGACACACAACTGATGTCTCAAACACATTAAGAGGCAAGAAATGCAAGTCATGAACTCTTGACAAGACACAGCTGTTAACTGAAAGCCATTCCAGGTGACTACCTCATAAAGCTGACTGAGAAAATGCCAAGAGAGCTGCCATCTAAACAAGAGGTGCCTACTTTGAAGAATGTAAAATATAAAACATATTCTGGTCTGTTTAACACCGTTTTGTTTACTAAATAATTTCATATGTATTTCTTCATAGTTTGGATGATTTTAGTATTAATCTACAATGCAGAACATTTTTAAATCATGAAAAATCACTGAACGTGCAGAAGGTGTGTCCAAACCTTTGAGTGTACAGTCATACATACAGTTAAGGTCAAAATTATTAGCCCCCCTATGAAAATGTTGTTTGTTTTGAATGTATTTCCCAAGTACTGTCAAATAGTGCAAATAACTTTTAACACAGCATTTTCAAACATCCCAGTTTTATTTTTGCATGATTAAATCATTTGACTTTGTCCATAGAAATGAAATTATTTCACATAAAAACAAAAACTACCAGGGTCAAAATTATTAGGCCCCTGATGCTAATAATCATTTATGTATCCTTTGTGCTGGATAACAGCCTGCAGTCATTTGCTGTAGTTTTCAAAAAGACTCTGACACATCTCCTGAGGAATCTCAGCTTATTCTTTTTTGGCAAATTTCTCAAGCTCCTCCAGATTTGATGGCCTTCTGGCAGTAACCTTCTTTTTCAGTTCACCTCACAGATTTTCAATGGGATTCAAATCATGGCTTTGTGCAGGCCAGTCAATAATGTTCACTTTGGTCTTCTGGAGATAGTTCTTCACTAGGAGTGATGTATGTTTTGGGTCATTGTCAAGTTTTGCTGCTGAAAAATCTTCACATATCCTTCTTTCTTCATGATTCCTTCCACCTTGACAAGAATCCCAGATCCAGGCTCCCTGCCCTATTCTTAAATATTCTTTACTTTAATATTTAAAGGAAAATAAAATCCCAGACTCCTCAAGGGCCCTCCCCCCACATGTGGCCCTGGTAACTCAGTCCCACTTTTCACCCGACTATGACAGCCCTGCTGATATCAGATGCTGTAGGTCAGGGGTGTCAAACTCCAGTCCTGGAGGGTCAGTGTCCAGCACAGTTTGGTGATTTCTCTGCTCTGACATTACAATTAAACCTGCTAATTACCTGCTGAGATTAATCAGGTGTCTGATCAAGAAGATCACCAAACTGTGCAGGAAACTGGCCCTCCAGAACTGGAGTTTGACATTCTTGCTGTAGATTGATATTCACCCTCATGTTGCCTGGCAGTGTAGATTCATGTACCATGTAAACATGTGTGTTGCATTGTTCCCCAGCTTCTTCCTGGTCCTCAACTATATTGGGATCAATATGGCATCAGTGAATTCATGCATCAACCCCATTGCTTTATACATGGTCAGCAAACGCTTCAAGAGCTGTTTCAGGGTAAGTGGTTTATCATATCCCTTCTGTGGTGTCTATGTTGTTAAAAAAACTAACCACTGCAAGTCACAAGGCACTATGTGGGGTGCTGACAGAATTTCTTCCATAAATAATAGCACAGCCATTTTTTAAATATCTGCCCAGTCACATAACACTTTGGTTTTGAGGATTTGAGCAAAATTGTAAATGTATACCTAGCAAAGAAAACTAGATGACATTATATGTGTCCTAAAATAAGATACAAAGAATCGTGTCCTTTTTGCAAATTTGATGGCTCCTTTTCTCTGCTTGCCTAACAGTTTGCCAATATCTCATAAATGAACGTAGTCTGAATCTATTTCACATCAGAATTTTATATTAAATTTATATGAATTTTATATGATTCTTTTCAAAAACTCAGTTTAGTTTATGGCGCTATGCGGTGCTTTGTATCCATTCGGTTTAATGCATATCTCCGTGTTCTTTGTCCTCTATGCCCAGTCATATCTGTGTAGCTGGTGTCTGCCTCCAGAGATGTTTGCCATGGATGAGAGGCAGTCCTGCATGAAGCTGAAAACGACAGATCGAGGATCTGAGCAAAGCCACAGCCGAATCTCAAACAAGTACACATCCACTTAAACGCTGGACTGTGAGCAGTTAAGGGATTTGGGGGGTTGTTACTAGTGTTCTTACAGTGATATTGTATGTCATTGAGACAAGATCAGTGACTTTGTCCCTACTGGGCACCACATGAAGTTGGATACTGTCTGCCCAGCAGGGACACAGCAGTACTTTTTGATGACTAGTCATAGTTCCCAGGCATGGACTAAATGACTTTTGCATTGCCATGTGAATTATGCCTTTAACAGCTTTTACATAACTGCCTGATCTCAATTATATTAGCAGATTACATTTTAGCTGACAGCAATTCTTATTCATTGTGCCACATATCCTATTTTAGATGGCAGTAAACAGAAAGTTAATTAGGTATCACTTGGGTTTGAGGCAAATAAATAGATACACACAGTCTTATCACAATATTATGACCACCTCCTTGTATCTGCACTCATTGTCCATGTTATCAGCTCCACTGACCATATAGGTGCACTTTGTAGTTCTGCAGTTACAGTTTCTCTGTATACTTTGTTAGCCTTCTTTCAGCCTGTTCAGCAGTAGGGTAGGAATTATTTGGTTGGTGTATCACTCTCAGTAGTGATACTGATGTGGTGGTGCTGTGTAGGAGTGTTGATATGAGAGAATCAGAGCCGTGTAAAGATTCTCTAATGATAGACCTGCCATTAAAGGAAAATATCATGATCAGCAAAAGTCATCAATGCATGAGTGCAATCGAACAGAACATGGGGTTGCATAAACAAAAACGAGCCCGTAGCGTAACATTAGCAGTGTTATGCCTCTAGAAATCAAAAGCTTCAAGTTTCAAAAATTTGGAACCATTCAGACTGAATAAAAGAGGACAATATTTCAACTCTTTACATGATTTGTTTACACATTACCATGGCCACTACTATATATGTGGTTGTCCTGTGAGCTTTGTATCATCCAATGATGCTCCCTCATAAGAGCAGTCAGATGTTTTCATTCAAATTTTCTAACACTACCAAAATGCAATAGTCAAGCGTCTTTGGTTGCAGTGGCACTAAATCGGCTGCTGCAGATTATGTCACATTGTGCATTAAGTCCGACTATCTTAAATTCTTAAAGAAATTCTTATATGATGCACAGTTTTGCCTATGGCAGCAAAATCCAGCTGATTATCCCAAATACAGCTTAAAGCCAGTGCAAACCCAGCTTAAGGCAGCAGAGTTTGTTGAAAGCTACTTAGTATCAACATGTAGAAAGCAAGACAGTTAATCAGCCAATTTGACCAATTTAGACTTTTACGTTGTAAGTTTTTACTTCAGTTACTACTAATGAACAAATTTAAAAAATCTTACATCACAGTAATGTTAAGCGACAATAATGCTGGTTTCTAGCACTGTTAAAATACAGTCGAATGTGGCAGTTCAACAGCATCTATTTTGGAATTTCATGATTGATGTTAAACTAATAGAATGAATACTCAGTAAGGTATGTACTCTATTTTTTCATAAGCAAATTCTGACGCTATTGCTGGAACAAAACAAAACTGGTGTTTTATTTCTGTTGCATTTATATTGTGTAAACAGTTCCTCCAGCCAGATTTGTGCACTCAGTTAAATTTTTTGAATAATTCTGAGTTATGTAACGTGCCACAATCCAGTTGAATTGAATAATTTCCTAATGATTCAGAACTGCATTACTGCAATGGTTAAAAATGTACAACCCATTGGTTCCATGCCACCACTTTCCATATAAAGGCCAAAGAAGCATTACCCAAATGTACTGATGCAATTAAGTTAAACGTTCATCCACACTTAAAGGCCTTGAACAACAATGGCTAGTGTGTTCTGGAATTGCTTTTCCAGAAATGACTTCTCTATATTCCAACGGTTTGGAGACAATGACTTTTATTCTTTAGCTCCTTTCTTGCTACGTAATGTTATTTACTGAGTTACAGGATTGCCCAGAACATCCCTTTCACTGAAGCCTGAATGTTGAACTGTAAGTTACTAATGCTTGTAAAATAAATGTCATGTGTAGACTGTAGATCATACTGCTGTTTCAAAGCGGATATGACTCTTTCAGATGGATCAGAAGTTTGAGTGCGTAATATATTCTGCTTTTCTTCCAGTAATTGGGCTGTCTGCATTAAGACAGAGTACAATCCCTAATCTTGCATTGCATGACAAGCTTTAACGAGTGCTTAACCAAATGATAATGACTGTAGACGTTATTTGAATTGAAGTAAAATTCATCTTCAGTATTATGTTAGAATGATCCAAGTTGTAGGCATATCTTTGCAAGCTGGCAAGGCAAGTCTACCATCTATCACAAGTGGGTCTTTTATTAGCTGTATATAAATGTCAAATTATGGAATAAAGCGATTATAGATGCTTTTGAATGTAAGTAATGGAAAAATATTGGGAAGAGCAAGAATTCATTGCAGTGTTATGTTGGAATACATTGCTGTAGACATATTTCTGTAAGCTGGCATGAGAAAGCACACAAGCTTATGACAACTGTATTTTATTAACTTTGTCTTATTTTTTACAGAACATTATTGCTTCTTTCTTTCATGCTTTCATTCTTTTTCCAGGTGCCTTCTTTGTATATATGTAAGACTTTTGCCTTTACTTGGTATTGATATCTTTAATATTGGACATTTGAGTCAGACACATTTTTTTATTTACTTTGATGTCCCAGAAATTCCTTTTTGTATTTGTTTGAATTTCAGTCTCTTTTATATTAGTCTTTAAAATCCTTCATTGTTACTCTAAACTGAGTATAATGCTTATATGCTGAAAGTCTTACTATTGTTGTACATATCTATCATATTCAAAAAGATATTTTGTATTTACCATGTGTAATATTGTTTTGAAAAAGAAAATGTGACTCCAGAGTTTTGTGCATTTGTTTTCTGTTCGGCGGCTAAATATATCACCACCATGTATCAGATTTGAATATATCCTCCTGATAGCATTGAGGAGAATAAAACCAGTTTGTTAAAATAGCTGCCATTTGCATAAAAAATTGTCAGAACTGGGTCGAACAGAAAGAACCAGCATGTGGTTTGAAGTTGGCAGTGACCAAATCACAGGACCTGGACAGAACCCATGTTGCTCCCTTTACTTGTGTACTGATGGACTAATATTGAGGTAATAAGCTTCTTTTGAGTCAGCTTTCAGGTCCTAGAAAATGACTTCAGAAAGCATACTGGAATTACTTGTGTCTACAAGTGAATTAAGACTTTTTTGAACTATAATTTTGAAATGGTTTTAACCTATTCCTCTTATGTCTTACCAATAAAGAACATTTGACCTGAATGCACTGTTGTACACAACTGGGTTATGACCAAAATATGCACAGATGCCTCGTGTAAGGCACACTGTGACTGATTTGGGATTATACAGTGTAACTGCACCAAAAGTGGGTTAATCAATCTTTATCACACTTATTGGCTTTATCTGTGCCCTGTCTTATACAAAGGTCACATGATTTAAAGGAGCATTACTGAAGGCCATCATGTGATAGACTGGGAGTACACTGCCTTCTCTTATGACTTGCTAACTTCCCTCCCTTCCCCTAAATGCTCATCACACAAGCTGCATTAATGCTGTGAAAGGTTCCCTCTGTGTTTTTCAGGGCTGGAGCTCACCCCCTGCATGTCCTCCCTCGGGGGCTGTAAAATCGACAACAACAGCACTACTGAATGTCAGAAAATCAAACATGTTACCATCTTGCCCTCGACCTGCTGTAACCTATCCTCTCTAACCCTGTCAGCGGCCATGGGCATTAAAGCAATAGCTCATTAGATGTTCTTGAAGCTACAAGGCTAATAAGTAATGAAAACATATAACCATCAGTTTCCATTGTGCAAAGCACAAGTTTCAAAATGGCTACTACTACTGTTTTTTTGGCCATTCAATGTGTATTTCTGAAGATAATGAAGTGTATGAAAACACTATAGTTTGAAGCAAATCCAGACTAGCATCCGTTAGCCTTGTCAAAGTTAGCTAGTTTCTGTTAGCATTGTCAAAGTTAGCTAGCTTCTGTTACTCTTGCCAACAGGGGTGTCGTAGTATTAAAGGAAATATAATTTTATAATAAGAGCTGGGTGCCTGGGCACTGCTTGTGTATAGGCATAGACATTATATACTTAGACGCCGCATTGAGCACTGACTCGTGCGTTAACATCGCCGCCATATTAGAGGGGACAAAAGCGACCAAAATAACGAGATGCTGCACTCTGGTGCACAATGGTTTTTCGAACCATTTGACAGTCAAAACGGGATCACATGGGATTACCTTTCACAGGCAAGACTGACGAATTGTTTTTGATCATATTTGGCTATTCTAACATTTTGAAGGCAAAATTATTTTTTTGTGCCTAAGTTTCCCAGTTTATATTAGTGCACATCTGAATGTGTGAATGAATGCACTAGCTTAAATAACTTTGTAGAAAGGCGATTTATGAAGTTCAGTCCATTCACTTGTATTAGTTCACAGCGCAGCTTTGCCTCCTCCATTATGGTGGACACACAGTTACGTTACATCAGTGGGCCAACCCAGTCAATGCAGTGTCTAAGTATATCATGTCTATGGTGAATAGGGCCCAGAATTTGGTGCTACCCTCCTGCTTGCCAATGTCAGCTAGCTTCAGTTAATCTTGCAAATGTTGGTTAACTTTCGTTACACTCACCAATGTTATATACAGTAGCTTCCCTATCTTACATCTGTTAGCCTTATCAATAATATCTTGCTTCCGTTACCCTTGCCATTGATATCCAACATCTGTTGGACTTGCAGCTTGAGCGGAATAGTAAAGGAGACCCCCTCTTGGCTGATTGATCATTTTCATTGGCTTAAAATGGTTTGAAATGAACTACCCAAATTTGAGGTCATTTAGGCATATAAATTGAGGGATTTTGACTGATTGATTTCAGTCAAAGCTTTTTGAGCTCTTCAGCTGGTTTTCTTTCCTTCTTAATTTGATGAATGCTTTGCCATATATTGCATATTATAATCATATATTTATAAAGACTGTTATTGTATCATTATAACATTGTTGACCTGGGTTTTACTATGAAACTGCATTATGTTCTACACTTTGCAGTTCATTCTACATGCTGTTTCCCTTCTGCCACTCAAAAATGTAAAAAATTCAAACTGCATGGTGGATTTCAGCATCAAAGGAGCTTCTTGGATGAGAATTCTCTGTTGCTTTCTCTGCTTTACCCTCTTGGTGAAGAACACCCCACAAAAATAGTTGGCATGAATATTTGGAAAAGCATCCAAATCTCTTGGGTTTGGAGAATCATGATCTACTCCGATGTTCCCATAGTTTTCCACCATTTGACAAATCCACCCCATGTGTAACCACACAAGCTACAGCCCAGAATGTCCAACACTGTAGGCTACCTTAGGCCATCAATATTCTTCTCTAGCTACTTCATTTACTTTCAGTGGAATAACTAGTAAAAATACAGTGTGCCCAGTGACACCTGGGCCTGAAACATGAGGGGGACTTGTGGTCAATGGCCATCAATTGATATAAATCATTGTACTACTTAATCATTTTAACACATTTGACTTTGGCTAGTTACAATAACAACTATACTTATTAGCTTTATACCAATGAGCTTGACTTGGTGCAATGCTTGACTTTGTTCAATGCAAGATCTCTCAAGGCAAAAAAATAAGCATCTAGATTTGTCATGAATATAATCAAATACAATTTTGTATGAGGCCCTTAAGATCTTATTACATCTCTACTCTCAAACCTGTTGCGTCAGTTATTTGTGTAAACCAGTTGACAGATGCCAAATCTGTAGCATGTCATTATCAGGTGTCCCTCCAAGGCCAAACTCCTGTCAATATGAATTCCAGTAATGCCATAATAATGTTTGACAGCCTGTCCATGGCCATGCTGAGACTTCCCCAATCAACACATGGGCCACTGTGGCATAGCATCCTCAAGTCAATATAAAATATTAGCGCCGATTGCGTTATCCTGTTTGAACAATGCATTCCTCACATAGATCTCCTGAGCAATTTAGACTGTCAGCTCACGAGAGAAAGTTCACCAAGTTACATCTGGCTCAAGTTACACTAACATTTGGAGAGGAAAGTGAAAACGGGCCTTCGCATACTTTTGGCTTAGCAGTTCAAACACTTTGGGAGAAAAATAAATGTTGAAATAATCAAAAGCTCAGTGCTGGGAAGCCGAACAAGAGCCTGCGAAAGGTATGAAGGGTCCGTGTGCAGTCACTATCTCTGTTTGCCAAATAGAGGCGTAGAGCAAAGTAAGATGGATTTTTTTTCTCAACTGATCACTCCCTTGTTGTAAAATAGGTAAACATATGGATAAGCTGCAGTGCTGTAGACTCCCTGTCATTCAAACCTTGAATGAAAATGAAATATATCTGTAGACAATACTTAAAAACATAAAGAGAATTTGGTGTATTAAATTTGCAAAAATACTCTTAAATGGTACATGGTTTTGACCTGAAGCATAATAAAATATACATTTATGTGTTTTGCATTATTTGGAGGTTCTTGAAGCTTTAAAATGCTTCTTCACACTTATTTACAAAATAAAACTGTTAAAATCATCCACTGAAAGGTTCCTTTTGGAACTAAAAATGGTTCTACTAAAAATATTTCAATAAAAACATTTTGGCTCCTTTATTTAGTTACTTTTCTTGTATGAGTGTGCCTTAAAAACAGCAGCTAAAAGAAGCATTTCAGGCCTAGTTCAGAAGCCCAGATAATCTACTAGTGATATTTTAATGCAAAGCATTGCATTGCCTTGCATTCTCATTTACATTTGTGTTACTTTGTGAGTCAGAAATAATTTCTACTGACTTGCAAAGGCCTTGGGGCGAAGGAAATGTTTTGATTTCATTTAATTAAAGTATCTTTAACTCGAAAATGTTTCAAGGAGAGCTACAACTCCCTATGGAACTAAGTAATCTGTATACTGACAGAATAAAATGGGATTAGATCAGATGTAGTTGGGAATTATGATTTATTGGGGTTTTACATAAATATGCAAATTAACACATGCATACATACATAAAAATAAAATAAAAGTAAAATATGATCCTTTACAAACCAAATAGCATTCTACCAGATCTCCACTGAAGCTCTACTGTGTAGCTGACCATTAAAGAATCAAAATGTCCAAGACATTCTACAGTCAAATTGAACAGAATACTATTTTATTTATATTTTTAATAGAAGTCACAAGTTTTTAAAGGATTCAGCTTAATATAGCAGTCATGACATAATAACACAACAGCTGGACATATAACCTTATAGTTCAGAAATTAATTTCAAAATTACCAAACCTTACAACTACCAACTCCCTCTCCCACGTACAATGTTTTACAGTGCTAGGTTTCATCGCGAAGGCACAAAGAGTAGTACAGTATATAGAACTGGTGTGCTATCTTATAATGAATTAGCTGATGGCATAAGTGGTTTAAATCAGTTATATTTATCAGAAATATAAAAAATTGCCTTCGTACTTATTTTAAACTGAACATACTGTTGAATCAAAACAAGTGTTACAAAGCAAGAGGACAAAATGTAGAAAAAGACTCTGAATCAGAATTATAGCAGCTTCTACATAAGCAAACATGTCTCATCATTCTCAGTTTTGGTGATGATAATGATAATGATAAACCAATGTTTGTTGCCCAAAAGAACTGTAATCCAGTTAAAAGAACATGCAAATTGTGTTTTTTGAGAAACCTGATGTATAGTACAACAAATATATATTTTTGCCACCTAAATAAAGCGAGTTCTCTGCTGATACAGCCCCTTTGATTTTTTTTTACCATCTTTGTGTCTGTAAAAAAAGTGTTAGATGAAAGATTCTGGAAGGCAGAATCGAACCATTGTTTACGGATGGATGTAAGACAAAAAAAAAAAAAAAAAAAAAAAACAGGCCTTGAGGAGTTTGTTGGATTGTTTGTTTATTGGCTTTTTTAAGCATATGGCACCAGCATATGGCACCATATGCTTCAATCGTAGCAAGCTCTCCCTCGTTCATCTATTTTCTGCTGCCACCAAGGACTAGAGTAAAGTACAAATGAAAGCATTTCTAAATTGGAATTTAAAATGCTTTAATACTACTTGAAACCCACAAAATGATGTATTTTTCCCACAAAAGTCTCTTTGCTCTTTTCTGCTCTGCCTTTGAGGTTGAACCAGGCTTTTAGTTTAAAAAACACAGGCACTTCAGTGGTAAGTGAGGACCCCTCCCTTATTTATTTCAAAAGAGAACACTGTAGTTTTATGTGATAGTGCAAAAGCATGTTTCAAAATGACTGCTGCTGATTTTTGTTATGCAGCCTAACACTGCAAATGAGAAAAAGGGACAGCATGGAGAATTCAAATTTAAATGCAGTGTTTCTTACATTTACTTTGACTTTTATTTCACTGCAGACTGTATGAACCCAAGATATTTCATGTTTCTTCTGGTCAACTTAATGTCATTTGTTAACATACTGCACTGAAGTCTGGCAACACGTTTCAAAAAAGAAACAGGGACCATTTAAGACTAGTAACGAGGTACAAAAAAATGTGATTTCAAACAGATGAAAGCAGCAGGTGATTGTAATCACAATTTAATACAAAAGCAAAATCCACAAATGGTCTTTCAGGAGCAATGATGGACAAAGGATCTCCAGTTTGTCAACAAATGTGAGAAAATTATTGAAACTTGAGCCCGACCGATATGGATTTTGGGGTGGCCGATACGATACCGATAATAAAGAGGAAGAAAATGCCGATAACGATATATCGGCCGATATTTTTTTACAATTTGTATTCATTTATATACATATAAATGTAAATGAAGATTTAACATATAACTTGTTTCAAATACTTTTATTGTCAAAAGTAAAACAGTGCTTGATTTGAACACAATAATAAATAATGTAACATAAAAATATCTGTATATATAGAATATTACAAATATTTTAACATATATTGAAGACCTGTTTAGAACAAATACAACTGCACATTTTACAACCTTTTAAAAAAAATACATAAAATTAAAAAAAATGCCTGAAAACAAAACATTCAGTGAACAGTACTGTGCAATAATTTAATAAAGGTCAATAAAATAAAATAGTCATTTAAACTGAAACAGAAGGAACAAAATTTACTATAACTCTAATACTGCCAATTCAAAAGTAGCAAGTTTTAGTGCAGGAAGCACAGCTTTTCCGCATTCTCTCCTTCCAGAGCTTTCTTCATATATATTGCCAATAGTGATGAAGACCCTGGATTTAGGCGCAATAGCCAGAGGTCTGACTGCGCGCTGAGCTTCAGTGAGCACAGACGGGGGCTATAAAGCCTGACTGCCACTACTCTGCTGCGCTAGGTACTAGTGTCACTCAGGCTCGCAGCTCGCCACGTTCTGATCAGAAATCAACTGATGCAAGCTGGTCACGAGACTCTACACTGGTACCAGCGGAGAGTCTGCTAAGCGCTTCCTCATGTCCTTTTGCCTTATATTGGAAAATAGAGCTAAAATACGCTTTAAGGCGCAGTACTGTGATTACGTGAAGCAAAACGATTTGACATACCACTGTACCTGGTCCCACCCAAGGGTTACGAGTGCATTGGTTGTTTTTTCATTTCATGATTCACTCCACTATATGTTATAAATTAAACTAGAAACGTGTTTTAATATTGAGCTGTAGTAGTAGTGTGTTCTCAGTCATGTTCAACCAGATTAGTTTACTTTAGACAAACAATGCATTTAATTTACGGAAAAGATCATGTTATTACTTAGAAGTGATATATTTCATTGTGTGTTACATTGTTCTGGCTAAGGTTTTATTTTAGCAAGGTTATATGCTAAATTATCTCTCGTAAATTGTATCTTGCTAGTTTAGCAGGTAGCTAAAGCTTTTAGCTTGAGGCAAGCGGGTTGGAGAGATGAGTGGAAATCTTTTGCTGATGTTTTATTTCACAAGCTACTAATAAACTTACCATTGACAAATATATGATGCCCAGGTCACCAGTGTGATGCACAGTTCTCAGTCGCTCTCAGAATTATGTGTCTCCACTGGGCTGCTGCCTGATGCAACAGGCTGCATGACTTGGTCTGCGGGTGCCCTCTGCTGGATTAGCGGCGCAATTACATAATGTTCCCAGCCCTCCAGGCGAGGAAAATCAAAAGTGTTTTGCTCTGTGCCTATCGGCCAAATATCGGCCGATAGCCGATAGACTTTTAAACGCTATATCAGCCGATAATATCGGCTGGCCGATATATCGGTCGGGCTCTAATTGAAACATTTAAAAACAACGTTTGTAAGGGATGTGCATATATCTCCTTCTAACAATTCAAGGAATGTGGAGGAATTTCAGATCAATTATGTACAGGGCCAAAGCTGAACACTCCAATGTTCCAGATCAATGTTCCAGATCTTGTTTGAAAGAAATGGATGCTGTGTGCTCCAGACCAAAAACAAAAAGAAGCATCCAAATTGATATCAGCAACATGTCCAATAGCCAGGGTATATGATTTACATTTGAGGCATTTAGCAGATGCTCTTATCTAGAGCAACTTACAATCAGAGGTTAGGTGCCTTACTTCAGTCATGCCCGGGAACTGAACTGGCAACCTTCTGGCCACAAGACCAGATCACTAACCACCATGCCATGGCTGCCCTATGGCATATCATAGTATGGGGTTGTGTCAGCGCTCCTGGCAAAAGTAATTTACACTTCAGAAAAGTACATTGAGAATTTAGAGTAATATATGCTGCCTTCAATATACAGTATATGCTGCCTTAGAGCAACATATGCTACCATATCTTCTATTCCATGATTCCATACATTTTTCAACAAGACAGTCTAAATCCACATGCTGCACACATTTCAAAGGTATTGCTACATAATAAGAGGATACTGGTACTGGACTGGACTTCCTGCAGTCCTGACATGTTCCCAATAGAAATTCTAAAATGAAAAATACCACAACAACCGCATACTGAGGCACGCCTTAGGATGTGTTTGCAAGATGTATGGGACAAAATAAGACTTGAAACACTTAATCACTTGATAAAAAGTGTTGTAAAAAATGGTTACATCACCAAGTGGTAAACACTTTATTGTCAACTTTTTTTTTAGAATGTTTTGCAGACCTGAATATCAGGAAGCTATATTAACAAATGAAAAGTTGACCAGACAAAACATCTTTGTTTCATATTGTCTGAAATGAAATAAAATGTAAAATAAATATAAAACATGTAAAAAGTTTTTATTTTTTATAATGCTATCAATTTGCATTCGTCACTCTGTCCAAACTTTTTCTTGTTTGGTTATATACTTTATTTATATAGATAACATTATGTCACACAGCTCAATCCAGTACAATAAAAGTGTAGGATGATAAAGGACTGCAGTTTGCACAATGCTCATTGGTGGCCATAAGCTTTTATTACTTGTTACCTACATTAGTTTCATGGCTTCAGTGCTAAACTAAGGCTGTAAACCTCAGACACCAATAACGTGTTGGCTGATCTAGTGAATTTGTGGAATGTTTTACACTAAACTATCACTTTAATTTAAAGAGAAGGCATTCTCCATGTTCCTATCACCCACGCCTTCATTATAAGTGCGCAGGCAGAAACCAGGTCACACAACCCACTACAGCAAACTTCACTGAGCAAAACACAGAGAAGGAGGGAGGCGGCAACAAGTGGGAGAGGTTGTTTCAGAACAAAGCCAGTGTTGAGAGAAGATGATAAAGTGAGATGAGATTTCATCGCCTCTTCTCCTGTCTCACGTGCAGATGCCCACAGGCATCTCATTAGGAGCCTCCAGGGTACTGGCCTGTGTGCAAACCTAATAGTGACCCCTGCTGGGGAATCAACAGGTTTTTTTCTCAGTGGTTAAGCCTAAAGGACTGTCTCCCTTTCCAACTATTCAGTTACTACTGTAATGCTTAAAAGTCATAAGCATAAGAGAAAAGCTACATTTGTTTTTCTTCTAACCCCAAATGTAGTCTAATAGCCAAAGCACGTTAGCCTATTTAAAACTTTTCGCTACAAGGTTAATATGAAGTCATTGAAACTTATGTCCAGTAATTAGCAATGTGCTAACTGCATGCCAAAATCCTCACTCACTTACCTAAATCTTTGTTGATATTTAATCTCAAATAGACTTATATAGTGTTTTTCAGATCACGTTCTTCAGTCTAACAATATCAAAACATCATATAGTTAATAAAGCAGTAACACACTTCTTGAAGGCAAAATTGTGTGCACTATTAGCATAAGAGTATTAGCATTAGCTAGGGTGACCAGATCCGAGATGACAAAAAAGAGGACACAAGGTTTTTTTTTTTTTTTTGTGCTTGAACATAAATTTTATTATTATTTAATTATTAATACATATCGACAAATTATGATTTATATTTTATTAATAATTACTAGTTACTATTAATAATATACTATTAATAACTATGAAATTTATTATGAATAATAAAATAAAATTAATATTGATCATTAATAAAATATTAATACATTATTACATATTATTAAAAAATTATAAACTGTTAAAGCATGTAGCATAAAATAATCACCCAATCCTTTTCAGTCAACTTCATTTCAGCTCATTGTCACCAATTTTACACTTATGTTTGGAATGTACAGTCAATAAACCTCATTTACACATGATTATACATCATTTTTGAGCAAAAATAAGCAGAAATTCTGAATTATTTTGATAGTTCAACTCAGAGGCATGCAAATAGATGGCTTATCACAGACTGGTAGACACACGCACACAAACTCAAATGTTAATGTTAATTAATTTTAATATTAAACCTCTGTTATTAAACTACGTCTAGCTGACGTGACACAGACAGAACAAATGCTCAACATGTAAACAACTTACAGGTGAAAACGGATGCTGTTTCAGAGAGTGACAGCAGCGACGGGCAATCACACGTTAGCAAGAAATGGCAGAGCCAATCGGTGATCTTGTAGGCGACCTAAAGGGAAACCGGCTTGGAATTATGCTGGGTCCTGCTCGCCCAAGTACATTTAATATAGCATAACATCTCACTCAAACAAACTGAATGGAATAATGGGAGGGAGATTAGATTGTGAACGAAACACTGAGTTTTTAAGTCTCAAAAAGAAGACATGTCCGGGTAAAGGAGGACGTCAGGTCACCTTACATTAGCATGACATGCCAGAAAGCACATTTGAGATTCAATACAGTTTGAAACCAAGTCTGTATTGACTTGGAGGCATGTAGGTCGCACATGCTAATTCGCCCCTTTCACAAATCCCAGAATGCACCGCGCAACCGGCAACATCCGGTTCACCGGTTCACTATGCTATCAATACTAGGCTACACTATCACGCTGCTTGCCACACTGGCCTACATTGAATTGATAGCATGCAACACGATAGCTTGCAACAACGTGTTTACACTAAAAACATACTGCATAAATAAACACAAGATATGATGTTTAATATCCAAAGAAATATTATCTGTATATGGTTACAATAGCTATTAGATATCATGTAAGTATTTACTTAACAAGTAAAGTTGTAAACAGTGTATGTAGCATAGCTGGCACAGACATAAACAAGAGAAAATGGTTAACCGGACGTTGCCGGTTGCGCGGTGCATTCTGGGAATTGTGAAGAGACCGAATTGGTTAAATGCTAATTACATTACTTATATTAGCCTCATAGCTCCAATACTAAACAAAAGAAGCAAACCTCACACATTACGCATATCTTAAGCTAATGCACTTGAGGTTTTGTTTGCCAAATCATTGCTTTAACAGCACTTTTGGTCTATAGTCGAACTAGATTTGAATAGCAACATTTGCTGTACTGGCATTTGCAGTTCTATACTAGGTGAAGTTTTATAATAGGTGAAGCCATATTTAGCTGATCTATCAACACATTAACACACCTGCCTAACATTGTATAAGACACCAAAATACTACCAAAACAGCTCTTACCTGTCCCAGCATGGTTTGTACAAGACCTCCCCTGATGTCATATGGTATCTGGTACAAGATATTAACAGCAGATCATTTAAATGAGGTGAAACTTCCATAATGGAGCTTCATTGAACAGCACTTCCCATAGATGCTCTATTGGACTGACGTGGAAAATATGGAGGCCAAGTCAACACCTTGAATTCTTTATTTTCCTCAAACAATTCCTGAGCAATACTGCAGTGTGGCATGGTGCATTTTCCTACTGAAAGAGCTGCTGTAAGGAATGAATGTACTTGGTTCACAGTAATGTTTAGGTAGGTGGTATGGGTCAAAATAATATCCACATGAATGTCAGGACCCAAGGTTTGCCAGCAGAATGTTATCCAAACCATCACACTGCCTCTGCAGGGTTGCCTTGTTCCAGTTCAGGGATGCCACTTCTCAGGTAAGTGATGCAGTCTACAGTAATAACAATAACTCTTTTTCTGAGGTCCTCAGAAATCTCTAAACAAAGGACTTCAAAAGAAGAATTGACAATCATTAGGCTGGAAAAGGTTACAAAACCATCTCTAAAGAGTTTGGACTCCACCAATCCACAGTCAAGACAGATTGTGTACAAATGGAGGAAATTCAAGATTATTGTTACCCTCCCCAGGAGTGGTCGACCAACAAAGATCACACCAAAGGCAAGGCGTGTAATAGTCTCCATGGTAACAAATGAACACAAGGTAACTTCTTGAGTTCACCATCAGTATAGCACTGAACAACAATGGTAAAAATCGCTTCTCTCCAAAAACATTGCTGCCTGTTCGCAGTTTGCCAAAGATCACATGGGCAAGGAAGAAGGCCACTGGAACAAGGTTTTGTGAAAAATTGAGATCATGCAGAAATACAGAACACTCTAGGCTTCACAAACTTCTCAGCACCACTGTGCATGCTAAAAAATAAACATGATCCACCAGACCAGGTCACCTTATTCCATTGCTCCATGGCCCAGTTCTGATGAATACATACACATTAAATGCACTTTCAATTCATATATTTTCTTGTAAAGCATCACTGTAATGAGATCATCAATGTTCTGCACTTCACCTAATTTTAATTTTAATGTTGTGGCTGATTAGTGTATATAAAGACAAGTTCAAGCTATGGAGCATCCATTAGGTGTCAGTAAAGAGACATTCAGTTAAAAAGTCCCTCTCACCCCCTTTCTATCTTGGCTGTGTTGCTAAGCTATATGAATATGCTCTTTGCTCTCATCTGCCTGTTAACAAGCAACGGGTTATCTGTGTTCCCCTGCGGTGAAGGCTGAGCTCACAGTTGCCACGGGTGATGTGGTTTTTACTTGACTGTTCAATGTCAAGCTGAAAGCAGAAGTAGGCGTAGCTTTCGCAGCAGAGCACACCCGGCTGACTGTGTGAAGTGAGTGGGTGTGGTGGGGGGTGGTGACAAAAGGAGGAACTCACCTTACAGTGCAAACAACCATTACTATTCAGCAGCAGCACACCACAAACAAGAGGGGTTGGAAGACAAGTCCTGTGGACACAAGTTTTAAGGTATGTTGGGAATTCAGGTAGTTAATAAAAAGGCATAAACTAAGGTGTTGTAAGGTGAAAAATCCAAATAGAGAACTTTGTCCCTTGACAAGAGCAGGCAGAGTGGAAAGTGAAAGCAACAAGAGTTGGCAGTTGACGGGAGACATGTTGGTTTGTCAGTTTTAGACGAGGTTCCCTTTTTCCACTCCTGAAACTTTAACTTTGTTAGTTAATGAGCAACCGTAAGTCCCCTTTAGTCACATTACAGGACCACCTGAGACAAGGTGCAAATGCTTGTAGCACTGAGACAGAACAACAAGTTGTTGAACAGACTGCGAAGAGCCATTTGCTATGCAAAAGCATGAGGTTTTCCATTATAGGTCTGAGGGCCTCCAATGTTAGGCTCCACCAGGACAAACAACTGTTCATATACTGTCTAAAAAACAAAAAAATATTACTTGCAAGTTTGCATTGTTGTAACTATAAGATGACCATGTTGCATTCCTAGCAGTGTATGGTCAAATGGATTTGACATTTCTCTTTGTGGCAGTTTGGTCTTTGCGCAATCATTTGCCTGAAGATTATTTGAATCCATTTGTGTTATAGAGGTGAACAGAGGTTTACAGCACACCATAAGCCCTCACCACAGAAGAAAACTTCAAAGCATAATGAGACCCCTTTGAAAACAATTGAGAAAGAAGTCAACAAGGTCCTTACACGTAATCAGACTTATACGGTTTGTGACACAGCTTGACATGCTGTTAACGGAACTGAAAAGTAGTAACATCCAAAGAGCTTAACACAATAGTAGCAGCCATCTTGAAAGAAGAATCATGTCCATACTTCTGCTCATTTTAATAGATAATTGCTATTACTTGAATTTAATGTGGTTTGAAGATTTAGGCATGCTAACTGGCGTTTCCATTACTTGTTTGCTGCATTAGCCTCATAGCTTCAGTACAACAATGAAGAAACAAACATGGCTATAAGTAGTTTTGTATATTTGACCATAAGCCAAACTATCGCTTTAAAGCAGTTTTTACATGACCAAATCTCACTCTACGGTTGTGTGGGGGTGGTGGAAAGTGAGTATGAGAGCATGAGCGAGGGAGGGTGAACACATCACACATCACATAAAGCCAACACACACCCACACCTGACCGTACTTTTAACGCTAATGTTCAGTGAGTGTTTTTTTTTTTTTTTTTTTTTACTTCTGTGGCCTGGTGAATGTGTTTGATATGTATTTCTGAGGACATGCAGCTTGATCAGGCACACACCTGGGGGGCACTGAATTGGACTTATTGCTAGTGCACTGCAGCATAATCAAAACACCCACTACCAACACTACCCCCCCACCAAAAAATAGGCCAAGGTTGATAACAAGGGTGGCAGAGACAGCATAAACTAGTGCTGATAAGCAGTTTGCAGTGCCGTTGGCTTGTCTGTTACACTTCTACATGAGGAATATAGCAGGGAAGATAGGAATGAAGGGGGGAACTCTGCATAACAACGCACGTGATGATAGGCAGAAGAAGTTGTTCAGCTTCTTTGAAGAGAGTTTGACCGACTTAAGACTTATAAACAAGACGTTAGAGGCAGCAGATCCAAAAAACTGTATTTTGCACTTCCTCTCTTTGGGAATTTATGTGAGCAAGTCTTCAGCATGAAAAGGACAAAGTCTGTTCATGAGATACTGTATACACATACAGCACTACATCATGTAGCTCCCTGAAGCTTTCTATGACATTTTCGAATCACCATGTCCATTTTGATGGTCGGTATAGAATGGTTACCTGCAGCTACAGCTGGTGTTCCTTTGCCTCCCTTTGATCTCAAAACAGCTTCAACTGTACATGGCATGGATTCCACAAGATAGTGAAAACGTTCCTTTGTAATTCTGGCCAAAGGTTGTAGTTCCTGAAGATTTTTAGGTGCACTTTCATACTGAGAATGTCCATTCTACCACATCCAAAAGGTTTTCTATTAGATTCACATCCAGCGACCAGGAAGGCCACTAAAACCTCTGACATCAATGTCATGTTCATGAAACCAGTTTCAGATGACTTTTGCTTTGAGACATATTACATTATCATGCTGGAAGTATTACCCAATAGAAGCTGGGTAAACTGGCCATGTATCAATGCATACGGTCTGCAAAAATGCTCAAAGCGGCTATAGCATTCAATTGATGATTGATTGGTATTAATGGGCCTATTGTGTGTTAAGAAAACATTTCTCACACCATTACCATTACACCACCTCCACCAACCCGGACTGATAACATAAGCAAGGTTGCAGCCATGAATTCATGCTGTGGCGCTAAATTCTGACCCTAGCACAGCAGAAATTGAAATGAACCTGACCAGTTTTGGTGAGCCTGTCTCCACTAAAGCCTCAGCCCACATTTTAGCTTTAGCTTCTTTTGAGAAAAATGGACATTGGATTTATCTTTCTCATCTTTGCTGACAAAAGTGGAACTTGATGTCTTCCATGGTTGCAGCCCATCTGCCTCAAGGTTTGATATCTTTTCCGCTCACCTCAATTTTACAGTTATATAGTTACACACAGACAAAATTAAAATAGCCAAATGCAAAGACGAAGCCAGTTATCAAATTTGCACAGAAACACAGGCCATTTCTCTGGCCCGAAGTCCAACAAGATGATCCAAAAGACAGTAGAAACATTTTATGCGATCAAAGGACACATTTTAGCTTGTGTTGGGGATAAAAATGGACATTGGATTTTGCTTTCTCTCTTTTGCTGATAGAATTGGAACCTGAGGTGGTTTTCTGTGGTTGTAGCCCGTATGTCTTAAAGTTTGACGTGTTTAATTATTTTCTGGTCATCCCAATTCTAGTTACATTTAAACAAAATGTAAAGAGGCAATATAAGAAGCAATATATTCATTTTACAGAGAAAAATGTTCTCCTGTCCTAAAGTCATATGAGATGGACCAAAAGACAGAAATGTGTTCTGTGGTCAAACACCATGCTTTAGCTTGTTTTTGTAAAAAATCGACTTTGGATTTCACTTTCTCTTTTTTGCAGACAGAAGTGGAACTTGAGTTCCTCTGTGGTTAAAGCCCATCCCCCTGATTTGATGTGTTGAGTTCTGAATGCATTATTTTCTGTTCACCCTGATTGTATACAGACAAAATAAAAATATGAATATGGCGGCTGTTGCTACTACTGTTATTCCTTCTTTCTTTTTGTCTTTTATATTTTTATAGCACTGACAGAAACAAGTGTAGATAATTTGATGTGAAACTATGTGATGGATTAAACATCCAGTCTGCATGACTAATTGGTGTACATAAGTTTCTATTACTGTCGGCTACATTAGCCTTGTAGCCCCAGAACAAAAATAAAGAAGCAAACCTTGGACACAAAACGTCTTAGCTGATCATTTTCAAGAAGGAAATCACTGAGTAAATTCAAATTCTTGCCAAATGTTAAAACAGTAGATTGTTAAAAGGTGGCTGCAGGAGTTTAAAAAAAGAAACTCATTACATGCCACTGGGGTCCGTCTGTTGTCTGGTCTACTGTCTCATCACGAAAGTTGGGCCCACCAAGCTTCCTCTGTGCTTCGCATCTGATAACCGCCACACTTGTTTGTTCCATCCCCCTCCCCCACCACCTAAAGTCAAACAGCCCCCATCGCTGGCTATTTGTGCAAGTCAAAGTAAAACAAGTGACGTATAAACAAATGAGACATAACAGACAAATCGGTCTTGTGTTTTATTGTAGTCATGGGCAAACTCTAAAATGTAGAATCAATTTGTAAACCCATGTACAATATGACTAATCAAAGAGGGCTTTTCCTTTTCAACTTAGAAAATCATGATAATGTAATACACTTGTAATGAAAACATACATGTTCGATTATTCACAGTAGCTCCCATTTACCCATGTGTCCAAACTTTTTATGGCATCATTTACCTTGAGGAATTTTGTTGTATGTATTTTTGGCATATTGCCCATACATCAGTTTTTCACACTGGGTATACACGTTTTGTTGCTTGACTACAGAAGTTTTGTATCTTAATTCTGGACAAAACCTTTTGGGATTTATTATAAATTTGTGAATAAAATTGCAGCAAATGTTAAAAAAAAATTATAAATACCATTGCTGGAAATGGGAAATCTTTAATTTGTTAATTAACTAGAACTTTAATTTAACAATAATTTGTTACATTTGTGGTTCATAATATCATGAAAAGATTCAGGGAGTCAGGGGAAATCTTGGTGCGTAAAGGCCAAGTGTGGGAACCACTGGTGAATCTGTGTGACCAAGCTCTCAGGTGGTATTGTTTGAGAAACCGTCAAACTACCATGATGCACACAGACACATGGAATTGGGAGCACTTTGGAAAATCATTGTCTATAAAGTCCACTACTGCATCAAGAGATGCAACCTGAAACTATTATGGAAAGAGGAAGCCATATTAATTTTGCACAGAAACACCAGTGAGTTCTCAGAGCATCCGAGATGGACAGAAAGGAACTAAGAATGTGTTCTGTCACCAGATGAGTCCATGATTTAGCTTGTTTTTTTGTTTTTTGTTTTTGGAAAAAATTCTATGTGCCAAAGATGAAGTGCAAAAAAACTGTATCTCTGACTGCATGGAGGTGCACGAATGGGTGATCTGCATGTATGTGAAGGTTAATTGTCCATGTGATGACCAGTGATGTGAAGGCTTACATTGTTATTTTAAAGAGACATATGCTACCCTGAAGATTATGTCTTTTCCCAGAAACTCAGCAGGATAATCAGGCCTCATTCTGCACAAGTTATAACAGCAGTGTGACTTTGTAGACACAGACTGTGTGAGCTTGACTAGCCTGTCTGCAGTTCAGATCTGTCTCTTAATGCAAATGTTTGGTGTATCAGGAAGAGAAGAATCAGATAACAGTGACCACAGACTGTTGAGCAGCTCATGTCTTGTATACAGCAAGAATGGACAAATTCCACTTGCAAAACTTCAACAACTACTACATTAAATTCCCAACTGATTAAAAAGTATAAATAAAAGAAAAAGTGTTGTGACCCAATTGTAAACATGCCTCTGTTCCAACTTTTTTGAATGTGCTGCTTGCATCAATTTCTAAATTTGTTTATTTTAAACACACAGAATTAAGTTAATCATTGAAAACACTATGAATCTTTTCTTTGTCCTGTTGTATAAAGTGATTCTGAAGACTGCATGTTATTCTTATACTAAATAAATACATGACTTATGATTTTTGTTGAAATTACTGATACACAGTAAATCTGCCAGTGTTAAATCAACACTATTAGAGTTAAATTAACACAGAGGGTGTCAAAATGTAACACTCTCAGTGTTAATTTAACTCTAATAGTGTTGATTTAACACTGGCAGATTTACTGTGTATTGGACAAATGTGGTATCCTTCATGTTTAGATGACGAAGTTATGCATCAAAAATGTAGAAAGTGTAACAAACCTAGAACCATGAATGTCTCTCAATTTTTGATTTGTAAAGCTGCTTTGTGACCTGTAAAGCTGCTTTGTGACATCAGTTGTAAAAAGCGCTTTATAAATAAAATTTGATTGATTGATTGATTGATTGATTGCATTTCATTTTTATTTTTGCATTGAAATTGAGAGCTTAATTCCTCCTTCACGCCCTGGTTTCTCAGCTCAGAGAACCAAAACAGCGCTCTTAACATATTCAAAGTCTAGATAATTAGGCCTGCAGAGGCTCTAAAAGGGCTGTGGAAAATCTACAAGACTTTCAAGTCTTTTTAGAAGTTGCTGTTTCGGAGGCAGATTCAACTGCATCAGTGACAGTAAGGTTAACACCAGTGGTTACTCATAAACAGGTCAAGCAAGCTGTTGTTTGTTTCATTTCCTTACACAGACGCAATAATAAGCAAAAAAGTAATAACCAATCACCTTCTTTCTAAGGTATTCTTTATACACCTGAGATATACAGAATTCTCAAAAATCATCACTGTCCTGACAACCTGACAAATTATACTTACAGTCATCCAAAATTTCCATCTGGTCTGATTTTAAGACCAATATGCTAATAGCCTCAATATGCTTTTCCCTGAAAGTGACCTGTGGTATCAGATACCAAGCAGCAGGTCCTTTATTTCAGACATGCTATGACTCAGACGTCAGGCCATAACAACATGGCGCTTTTCAAATCTCACTCAGGTCTTCATACCTGACCAATTTTCCCATTTAAATATAATATTTTAATTACAAGAACCAACTGTTCTCTTACCATCTAATGTATCCCAGACATTCACATGCTTAGATTAGATTACATTAAATTTAACTTTGTCATTGTGCAGTCAATGCTTGTGTCAATGCAGTTAGCATTTAACCAGAATGCACTGTACAGTGTTATTTACATAATTTGCAAGTGCAGTAAGTAATCATTGAGGTGGTACAGTGAGTTGCTGAAATGTGAATGTCTATTGTGAATAAATAAAATATACATTATTAAGAGAGTACAGATGAGGTAGCAGATATAAAGTGTATGAACATTGTAGAGGTGCAAGGATGCAGTTAAGTGGCAGTGCAATGATATAGTCTGAGTTAAAGTGGTGGTGCAGAGTTCAGTAGCATCACAGCCTCAGGGATGAAGCTGTTCCTGAGCCTGAGTGAGCGGAGGCTCCTGTAACTTCTGCCAGATGGGAGAAGGGTGAAAAGTCGTATGAGATAATCAATGTTATTCAGTTATTCTGTGGCTCATCTGTGCATATGCTTTACTTAACTTTATACCAAATTATATAAAGGAGTATTGAGATGAGTGCACATATCTGTATATGTTACTTATTAAAACATTGCCTAAAAGTTTTTACATATGGATGAGGTGGAAAAGTTGCTTAATGGTGATGGAAACACTAAAAACATTGTGTTGTTTAGCTAATCAAACATTTATCTTGCCTGTACATGTGAATTCAACATTCATATAAGGTTTTTGTCTTTTTTGAGCAGTATGGCAGAAGCATATGACAAGCTTGTCAACCATAGCTGATGGAAACCTGATTAGTTAGAAATTTGTTTTGTGAAGTGCTTGCATGGAAAACCTGCTACAGATATTAAAATCATATTGGTAACAACATCGTATTTCAGAATTATTTGATAAATGAAACCAAATGTTTGACAATCTAGAAGTAGACTTACAATGCTAAAATGTTTAGATTTTATTTGTTTTGCTACATTTGTCTCACATACTAATCTAGACAAATTTAGCCACAAATTCTGTCATGTATACTTATCAGCATGTACATAATAGTGCATCTCCAAAAATGAGAATATTGTTTTCTTAAATTTTCTTAGAAAATTTTGTTAATTTAAAATTACATGTAAAGTGACATATTTCAATACTTTTTTTGTTGTTGATACTGTTGGAATTTGACCTGAAATTAAATATTCTAATAATACGAGATTCTGTTTATCAGCATTGACTTCCTGTATCTGCATATGTATGTAATTTATTATGACATATTCCTCAGTACACTTCACCATATACAAGCAGCTTTACCTTACATAAGAAGAACTGAAATGTAACTGTATGGAATGTAAATGCCTTAAAGCTGGAGGTACCTCCAGCAGTTCAGGTGAGCCTTGCCGAAGGCTGGTCACCACGGTGCCATCACCATGCTTACATGCTGTAATATGACACCAAAAGAGGGAGTGGTGAGGTAAGGGGGGGAGGGGAATAGGTGAGAAAGAGAGAGATAGAGAGAGATAGAGAGATTTTCACAGGACAACAGCATTACTGGAGTAGCTAGAAACAGGCTTTTCTGGTGTAACTCAAAACATTTACCAATACCCTTAGGGTTTCTCAAGAGTTGCAACCAAACATACAGCAAACAAGTTAGATCAAAGTCACTATGTAGTGATCTCATAGCCAGCAGTACAAAAGGCAATGCTCATCAAAAGCAGCCATGAAGCAGATGGTTCTACTTCAGGTAATGCTGACATCTACTGATATCACTTATTGATATTACTCCAGAGGGTTTTTTCCACTCACTCCTGTTCTAGGTGGTTGTTTCTGCACTTTTAAGCCATTGCTACGTGAGCTGAACATGGAAATTGTATTTATTTTTATGAGGCTTTGATCTGTTGAAAGATGGTGGATATCAGTTTCTAATCAGCAGACAAAATGTCTACTTAAGCTTATTCAAATGTTTAGCATATACAGCAGTACTACAGTACTAAAGTAAAAAAAAAAAACTTAGAACGTTCTATGAAAATCTTGTACGCTTAGGCAATTTTTTTTTCCATTAAACCAAGTACGTAGATTCTTTTTTTATAATGTATTATTGTATGTCATCAATATATTCCAATATATAAACAGAATATATTGCATATTTTTTGAAGACATTATGTTTCATCTTGGCTAGACAAAGAGTTTCACTTGATTTGGTTTTAATATTAAGATATAATATTCAGTAATGATGTATAAATATGTACATATTAGATACAACAGTGCTGTGAAAGTGTCTGCCCCCTTCCTGATTTCTTATTTTTTTGCATGTGTCACACTTAAATATTTCAGATCACCAAACAAATTATAAATATTAGATAAAGATAACACAAGTAAAGACAAAATGCAGTTTATAAATTAAGGTCTTTATTATTAAGGGAAAAAGAAATCCAAACCTTCAAGGCCCTGTGTGAAAAAGTGATTGCCCCCTAAACCTAATAACTGGTTGTACCACCATTAGCAGTAACAACTGCAATCAAGCATTTGTGATAACTGGCAATCAGTCTTTTACAGCACTCTGGAGGAATGTTGGCCCCCTCATCTTTGCAGAATTGTTGTAATTCAGCCACGTTGGAGGGTTTCCCAGCATGAACCACCTTTTTAAGGTCATGCTACAGCATCTCAATAGGATTAAGATTAGGACTTTGACTAAGCATCTCCAAAGTCTTAATTCAGTTTTTTTTTCTTAAGTCATTCAGACGTAGACTTGCTGGTGTGTTTTGGAACATTGTCCTGCTGCAAGACGAACATTCTCCTTCAGGATTTTTTGGTAGACAGTAGAGTTCATGGTTCCATTTACCACAGCAAGTCTTCCAGGTCCTGAAGCAGTAGAACAGCCCCAGACTATCACACTACCACCACCACATTTTACTGTTGGTATAAAGTTCCTTTTCTGAAATACTGTGATACTGCTATGCCAGATGTAATGGGACACACACCATCCAAATGTTTAACTTTTGTCTAGTCGGTCCACAGAGTATTCTCCCAAAAGTCTTGAGGTTCATCAAGATGTTTTCTGGCAAAACTAAGACAAGCCTTTATGTTCTTTTTGCTCAGCAATGGTTTTCGTCTTGGAACTCTGCTTTGTAGGCCATTTTTGCCTAGTCTCTTTCTGATGGTGGAGTCATGAACACTGACCTTAACTGAGGCAAGTGAGGCCAGCAGTTCTTTGGATGTTGTTGTGGACTCTTTTGTGACCTCTTGGATGAGTCATTGCTGTGCTCTTGAGGTAAATTTGGTCAGCTGGCCACTCCTGGGAAGGTTCACTAATGTTCTATATTTTTGCCATTTGTGGATAATGGCTTTCACTGTGGTTCGCTGGAGTCCCAAAGCTTTAGAAATTGCTTTAGAACATTTTCCAGACTGATGGATCTCAATTACTTTGTTTCTCATTTGTTCCTAAATTTCTTTGGATCACAGCATGATGTCTACTTCACTTTGTCAGGCAGGTTTCATTAAGTGATTTCTTGATTGAGAACAGGTGTGGCAGTAATCAGTTGGCTAGGGAACTTGAACTGAGCTTTTCAAAGATGTGATAGTTAATTTGTGTTTTGCGGGGGAATCACTGTTTCACACTGTACGTTTGGATTTCTTTGTCCCTTAATAATAAAGACCTTAATTTATAAACTGTATTTTGTGTTATCTTTGTATTATCTTTGTCTAATCAGGAAGGGAGCAAACACTTTTTCACACCACTGCATATATTACTACTACGAATTTAATGTGTATAGTGAGGAAAATACGTATTTGAACACCCTGCAAATTTGCAAGTTCTCTCACTTAGAAATCATGGAGGGGTCTGAAATTTTCATCTTAGGTGCATGTCCACTGTAAGAGACATAATCTAAAAGAAAAACTCCAGAAATCACAATGTATGATTTTTTAATAATTTATTCATGTGTTACTGCTGCAAATAAGTATTTGAACACCTGCCAATCAGCAAACATTCTGGCCTTCAAAGACCTGTTAGTCTGCCTTTAAAAAGTCCACCTACACTCCACTTATTATTCTAAATTAGAAGCACCTATTTGAGTTCAATAGCTGCATAAAAACACCTGCCCACCCCACACAATCAGTAAGATTCCCAACTACTAACATGGCTAAGACCAAAGAGCTGTCCAAAGACACCAGAGACAAGATTGTAAA
>BRDA01081562.1:0-11455 GCA_036984385.1 Crenuchus spilurus | reverse complement strand
GTCCATAAACAACCTCAATAAACACTATTAATTACTAGAATAGGAGATATTAGTCCATAAACAACTTCAATAAACACTATTAATCACTAGAATAGTAGATATTAGTCCATAAACAACCTCAATAATTATTATTAATCACTAAAATAGGATATATTAGTCCACAAACAACCTCAATAATTATTATTAATCACTAGAATAGGAAATATTAGTCCACAAACTACCTCAATAAACACTATTAATCAGTAGAATAGGAGATATTAATCTATAAATAACCTCAATAAACACTATTAATCACTAGAATAGGAGATATTAATCCATAAACAACCTCAATAAACACTATTAATCACTACAATAGGATATATTAGTCCATAAACAGCCTCAATAAACACTATTAATTATTAGAATAGGAGATATTAGTCCATAAACAACCTCAATTAACACTATTAATCACTAGAACAGGAGATATTAGTCTATAAACAACCTCAATAAACACTATAAACCCCTACAGTAGGAGATATTAGTCCATAAACAAGCTTAATAAATATTATTGTCTAGTGATATTATTAATCCATTATGCTACCATAGAATCTATAATATTTCTATATTGCATGACGCGATGAAGTACCAAAACTGCAGTGACACTGCCTTACCTCACCCTTCTACCATAGATGACTGATTATCTGGAGCAGCAGTGTTTGTGGATTTTTATTGTAGTTGTCGTCATTTTTGATAAAAACATTCTAAATCTAATCCTAATCCTAACATCAATCTTAACCTCACAAAACAAAAGATAATGGTTTTGTTTTTTCAGTTAAAAAAATGAAGCCTAGACCTTTTATAAAAAGCACTTTACAAAGACAGGAGCAATTTCGTCTCGAAAGTGTATGAAAACACACAAGCATGCTCTAGGCTAGCAGAAGCTTGGACTGACAGAAGCTGGGTGATATCAGTATGTATGAAGAGAAACACCAATGCCAGCAAGACCAGAATGCGGATAAACACACAAGCACACTGTTTTGCAGTCTGTTTGAGGGCTCTTGTTTCCTCCATTAATCTCTGAGATGCTTCGATGCATCCCTCATGGCTCTCTTTGCCCCAGCAGAGCTGTTAGCTGTGTGTGTGTGTGTGTGTGTGTGTGTGTGTGTGTGTGTGTGTGTGTGTGTGTGTGTGTGTGTGTGTGTGTGTGTGTTGTGCAACACAAAGTCAGACAAAACTTTCTTTACTCTTTTTGTTCTCTTTTCTGTTCACACTTTTCTTCAAGGTCATTAGTGATGCCTTTGCCAGCAATTGAACTTGAACCCTGAGGGGGCCGAATTTATCGCTATGGTCGCAAATACCCAAACAATAACGTTCAGTCACAACACACACCCACATGGCAACACACCACTTAACATGTATTGGAGTGTGTCCGAGCCGACAGGACTGCACCAGCCGTTAGCATTAAAAGGACTGGAGTACAAGGGCGTAGAGGTCAGCTGAACATTGAAAAATCAAATGAAACCAACAAAACAAAAGACTTGGATTCATATTGGAATTGGATTAGTTTATCAAACACGCATCAGACCCATTTTACATGTCTTCTCAGAGGTGGAACACAGTAAAATTACTCCAGGATAAATGAGTGTTTATTGTTGTAGTCCCCATGAACATGGATACTGTTCAACCAGGTAGCATGTGAAGTTTAAGGCTATGTTCAAACTTCAGGCCAAAGATTCAAATCAGATCAGAACTGTTTGAGATGACTGTCCACACTTGCATTTGCAAATGCTCAGATCTGTTTATATATGCAGATATCAGCAGCCTATTGGCAACACTGTAGGCCTCAGTAACTACATAGCTGGGTAGCTACATCACTTTCAAATGTAGATGCAGAAGAAATAGAGGTGCATCATAAGCATAGATTTTTGACACTTCTGATTTGATGCGTGTAGTGCAAAAATCATGTTGCATTCAAGGTCTATGCTGGATGTGCAAGCTATGAGACCAAATGCAACTACAGTGGAATTTTTCGGTTTTTGTCATTAATCCGTATTAAAGTGCCTGATGATAACTGAAATGGATAATGACTGAAGCAATAATTCCCATAAGAAATAATGTAAATCCAATTAATCCATTCAAGACACTAAAAACAAACATACATTTTATATACGTAGAATAACTACAGTTTTACATACATAACACAATGAGAAATAAATACAAAAGACTAATGAAATGGATAAATTAACCTTTAACATCACTCTTATGGGTTTACAGCTGCAGCCTTTGTTTTGTACACTCGTTCTAGGGGTTCTTAGCCGCCATTTGCTTTTGCCATTTGCTTTTGCACCCCTTTTTAAGGCGGTAGCGCAGCAAATCATCACTTTAGTGTGACGTGTTTTAGTTTGTTTTGAGTGTTACCAATGAGAAACAAAGCTAGAGAAACGACGAGAAACAAAGGCAGAGAAACAAGGAGAAGCAAAGCCAGAATAAACAACAAACGTGTGAGTGAATGGGTGGATGTTTGTTTCTGTACACTTTGTTACCAGTTACTAGCATGTCGAAAAAAAACGGCCGTATGAACGATAACTGGGACAAAATTTCACCCAAAAAAGTCAATGATAACCAAACTGTATGATAACAGAACAGGGGTGCATTTCCCAAAACGTTCTTAACGCTAAGTACTTCGTAACCTCGTGCTTATGAACATTCTTAAATTTACGAGTGTTTCCCGAAAGTCTTCGTAACCCACGTTGTACTTAAACTCGTTCGTAAATGTACGAGTGGTCTGACGCTCTCGTAACTCACCAAGTTGTTCTTAACTTGAAGTTCACGTGCAGTTCTGTCTGAAAAACGAAAGAGGCCGCTGATCATCCTTTGAAAAATGCACACACGCGTGTATTAAACAAACAAGAATTCATGAACATTTACATTTTCTTTTGAAAGCGTAATTGCGTCATGTAAATTAGAGCCAGCGTCCTTAGTTCAATACTGCACATACATGTACTTATTAAGTTGAAATTATTGCTTTCATGAAATAAAAAAAATAAGACTGCTTAAAGTACAATATATTATTTATTGATATACACATATAAATTACATAAATGCAGTGGGTTTTTTTTTCAGTGTAACAGTTGTAGTAGTAAATTTATATATTGTGTCCCAAGCAATGGTTACAAATTGGCCTACTAAGCTTGTCAACTCGTACCCAATCATATTCACTGATTAATTATTTATAGGTAGGCTTGGCATGCGATGGACAGCAACTGCAAGTGAAATGTTTTTATTTTTTTTGCATGTATGTATATACTTTTTTATACTTTTTTGTATATGTAATACTTTTTTGATGTTTGGTTTTATAATTATTGTTTACATAACGATACTTTTGTGGCTTAATAATGAAGAAATGTATGTAAATCAGTGGTTCAGTTTTCAACTGGCTGAGCCTATTTGACGCAGACATGAGGGCGGAGTCACCTAAGTGCTACTTAGGGACTCGTTCGTAAGTTTGGAAGATCAGAAGGCTTTTGGGAAACAGTAGGAAAAATTGTGTTCTTAAAGTTACGTCGTTCTTAAAGTTGTTTGTAAATCCCTAAGTTCAATCGCTGTCGGGAAACGCAACCCTGTATGATAACCAGGACAAACGATAACCAAGGTTCCCCTGTACTTAAAAAAGCATATACTCATCAGTTTGTTGGTCATATTCTAAATCTTTATAGGCTTTTTCTAGCAGTGACAGGTGGCTACCAGCACAACACATTAACAAACCACCATCACATCAGTGTCACTGCATTGCTTACAATGATCCACCAAGTAATACCTGCTCTGTGAGTGTCCTGATCATTGAAGAACTGGCAGTAAACATCTCATTATTTCATTAGATTTGAACTTACATGACAGTGTTGTCTCTGTGGTTGGGAAGGCCACAACCAACATGATGATTGAGTGTGTCCCAGCAACCCAAACCTTTTGACAAATGTTCAAAGCATAACATTTTTTGGTGTCAGATATCACACTTTTGCGCTCCCGAGTGGTGCCATCATCTAATCGTTAGCCTTATTGTTAGGAGACTGCAAGTTCAATCCCCAGCAATGCAACAGCTAACTGTGGCAAGGAGTCCAAAGGGAACATAATTGGCTTCACTCGTATTGTGTGAGTTGGGTTCCCTCCTCCATCATTAGCTAGAGATGAAGCAGTTAGAGTTCACCTCCTACCACAATCAACAGTCCACTGTATTGTGGAGAACTACTTGGTGGGAGGAATTGGGGGCAAGTAAATTAGCAGAGAAAATCCAAAAAACACACTTTTGAGTCATTCATGATAACATATACCAAGCAAAAAGCTCTTAGCAAAAGAGCTGTAGTAAGTGATAGTGACACCAAAGTGTTTGCACTTCACACAGTGGAATTGTACCCATCCATGCATACATACCCATACATACACATTAGTGATCTACGTGGCAGTGAGCCGGTGGGCAGCCCTATCCATAGCAGATGGGGAGCAGTTGGGAATTAGGTGCCTCGCTCAAGGTGACTTCAGCCTGTCAGTTCAGGGGATTGAACCAGTGACCTTTCAGTCACAAGACTGGTTCAAACCTGTGGCTGCTCCAAAGTAATATTTAGCAGACACTCTTGTCCTTACAGTTTAATTAACATAGAGGTTGGGAGTCTTGCCCAAGGATCCTTATTGGCACAGCATACTGTGAACCCCAGTCTGCCATGTGGAACGCAGCGGTGTTAGTCACAATGTTATTCCACCATGCATATTTAGCTTTTCATGCCAAATAACACTGATGAGCACAACCCCACTGATGTTGTGGTGGCTGGACCTGTTGAGCTGATTTCCTGTTTTACAAGAATAACTCAACACCACTCAACTCAACATTCTTCAATGATCAGGATTCCCACAGAACCATGAGAATCATTTTGCAGTCAATCTGACGTGGTGGTGGTGCATTTGTGTGCAATAAAAATGAATTCGACACAGCAGAGCTGCTGAAGAATCGACACATTGTGTCCACTCACTGTCCACACACACCAGTATCACAATTACGTCGTTGAGTCTACAGTAGCTCTGTTTTGCATCTATTGTCTCCACTAAGCACAAACTCACTCAATTCAAATAGAGCCATTTGCCTGGAAAGTAATTCAATCTGCCTTTCTATCTATTACTAATATCCTATCATATCTAGAAAAAAAGGCCCACATTATTGAGAAATGGTCCATTTGCAATGCAAATGTGACTCTTCCTCAGATCATTTAGTTTTCATTCGTTTGTTCCATTTGCATGCGAGGTTTTGAGTATTATGAAGCTTTGTACTCGTTTCACATCGTTCTGAGCTCAGGAGTGGCATATGAATTAGTCAGGAACGTTATTTACAGCAGCTACAAAATATTTTCCACCGTGTATAAATATTTGTTATGCTCTTGTTTTTTCTTCAGGGGAAGTGAATCACAAAACTCATTCTCATGTGTTTGATCGGAACGAATGCTGCAGGCTCTGACAACCTGCTCCATAATTTTGTGGCGTGGCAAATTCGTAGCGTGGCCGCGGATCGTTGCTTTTGATTTGCTAATGCGCTTTGTGCAAGATGAGCTGCATTTCTGTGCGAGTTTTGTTTGTGTGGCTTTGCGAGATCTGCCGCGTTGACACATGTAGTTTTATATCAGCGTCAACAAAAGCTGAAGAGGATCCTATCAGAATCTAAAGCAGGCAGCCATATGTTTTCCCTGCAGCGCTTCGGCCCAAATAC
Organism: Crenuchus spilurus; assembly: GCA_036984385.1. Lineage (NCBI taxonomy): Eukaryota > Metazoa > Chordata > Actinopteri > Characiformes > Crenuchidae > Crenuchus > Crenuchus spilurus. The sequence goes on along the minus strand of BRDA01081562.1, from coordinate 5,727 downwards.
AAACAAACAGAATCACATAAAAGCAAGCGGGCTAAAGAGCTTAGCAGATTTCTGATGGTTTCACTCTGATTTGGCTCAAATTGACCTACATATGATCACAATCAACGTCATTTATAATGTTAAGCTGGTCCAGTCTGGGGTTAAATGTGGATGAACTCATTAAGATCTCAGTGGTTAAGCTCTTTCAGCCTGATCCTGAGCCAGTGAGTAGTCATTACTGACAAATTACCTGAGCTCCGACCAGCTGAGCCTGAGCCAGTGAGTGGTCATTACTGTCATATTTTTTCAAAAACAATAAAAGCCAATTCATTGGCAGTAGGCTGCGTGTGTTTAGGCCATTCATTTGGGCCGTTCTAATATAGTTGCAGTGTCCAAAGTAGGAATTCTAATATAAGCTAATGGAAAGAGATTTTTGAGCTTTTCTGTTGGCCCATTCATCAGGAAATGTTCACACCACAAAATGAAAAAAATGGGAATGAAATGCCGCTACATCAGCTGTGAACCCACATACAATGGACTCTACAATATCTCTCAAGGTGTCGTATCTGGGACCAAGTCTTGTAAGTTGTGTGGTTGAGCCACCACAATACTCCGCCAATCAGGGAGGTCTGGAGGTCACTTTTAGTAGGTACTCTCCATTGTTGACCACTAGAACATCTCACTAAGAGCTGGTGTTTTGCTATATCTTCTCCAGAATTCATATGCATAAATGATTATGTGAACCTTGGCTGTGGACATCCAAGCCATACATGAAAGCTTTGTTGTGAAGAACATCATGTAACACCTGATCACCCTGAAAGACATTCAGTTCCATAGGGTGAAAGTATGGCATCAAAAGCGTAAATGTAAATGTAAATTTTAAGTATCGTAAACTTAAATGTAAACCTGTAAATGAAAATGTAAAATCGTAAATTAAAAACAATCATAAACGAAAATGCTGGTTGTAAATGTACAATATTTACAATGCTGTACTGTACAATGTATTTACGTTTACCATTCACTATTTACGGTTACAATAAATTTATTTTTGACCCTTTTTTGATGGGAGAATGGGGGGGCTCAACACTCATTGGCAAGAAGGACAGGATATTACATCACTTCTGCTGAAAACAAACCTCCCAAAGTTTTACGAATTACGTTGAATCAGAGTCATTTTTGGTGAAGGATGAGAACTTTTGCAATTTATTGTTTTATTAAATTTATGTTTAATTGTTTGTTAAAAATAAATCATTTGTGTTTTTTTGCACTTTGCAGGAAATTTAGAGTAGAGAAAAGGGGATATTTTAAATGCAAAGAAAAGCAATAAGGGAGGTATGTTCTTGTTACATTATATTTACTACTACTAATAAAAATAATAATGCTAACAATAATATCTTTGATTGGATGCTCTAGAATTTAGGCTGGTGTCAGGTTGTATAGGAAGGGCGCTTTATGTCAGACATCGGGATGGAGCTTTTTGTGGACCTGGCAACCCTGCTGCTGCTTAACGCAGATCTGCTCCCCACCGTCTATGTAAGTCCACCTTTTAGTAAGTAATCCTGCAAAGTGTGAAAACACAAATGATTTCTTTTTAACAATTAAACATAAATTTAATAAAACAATAAAGTGCAAAATATCTCATCCTTCACCAAAAATGACTCTGATTTAATGTAATTCGTAAAACTTTGGGAAGTTTATTTTCGGCTGAAGTGATGTCATAATATCCTGTCCCTCTAGCCAATAAGCATTGAGCCCCACCCCCCCATCAAAAAAGGGTCAAAAATAAATTTATCGTAACCATAACTTGTGAATGGTAAACGTAACTTGTGAAGTGAAAAATAAAAATTTTAAAAAGCGAAAGTGTAAGTGTTACATTTACAACCAGCATATTTCGTTTATGATTGTTTTTCATTTACGATTTTACAGTTTCATTTACAGACTTACATTTACGATACTTAAAACTTACGTTTACAATACCTGTTTTACATTTATGCTTAAGCTGAACCTGTTTTGATGCCATATGAAAGGCTTAAGCTGAATCAATTGAGGTGCAAATATCTTAGCATGTGTTTTACTCAATGCCAATTAAGCTAATTGAGTTTTATAGTTCAAGTGCAGTTGAAGCACAGCTTTAGCACACCAGACACAATCTTCCTGATCTACTACATTTGGGGTAAAAGAGAAATTGTGCAAATTTGATATTTTGCCAAGCTATTGTTTTAAGTACTTAGCTCAAGGGCATGATGACAGTAGCTGTTATTGAACCCAGGACATCTTCAGCCGCAGTCAAGTTGCCTGACTACAGAGCTGCTGCCGGTCAATCGTACCTCAGCACCGGGCTGATTTTGAGGCAGTAATCTTCTTGTGTTGGCGGTGGGATCAGGCGTGTAATCCCTTATAGCAACACAGTTCTCCACAGACCAGACTAAACTATCCTGCAATCCCACAGCAGGCTAAGCTAAAAACAACATAGCATCTGGATGGTCCCTAAGGGCTAATGGAGAGGAACATGTACCAAAAAAATATGAAGCTAAATACAGTGTAGATAATCAAATTCACTTTTTTAAAGATGCATTATTGAAACAGTTTGGGTCTCAAGAAGTGAGAACTAGAATGTTTCACATCAAATTTTGCATTCATGCTAGCATAATAGCTTCATATTTTTGATCTCTTTAACCATTAGACATTTCAGCTAAAACCAGTGATAAACATGTCACTCCATTTAACAACTTAATAGTCACTTAAATTAGCAGTTTATATCACCAAAATATCTCTCAACCAACTCAAACATAATCCAGGTCTTATTTTTTATTCAGACTATAACTAGTCTATGAGACTTTTAAACCCCTGGAGTCTGAGGGTATTTCAGACACTCTGATGTAGTCTGAAATGCCCTAACTTTTTATAAGTTACACACATCTAAAATAATTTTTCCCCTGAGTGTAACACATGGTTTTGTTCAGCAAACACAGGAACAACAGCATCAAAACAGTAAGAGTGTCATAAATCTATATTTTGATTAAATATGCTCTAAACTTAGACTTTCCAAAAACTTATTTTCAGATGTGCTGATATAAAAAAATCAAACAAAACAAAAACACTCTAAACATTTCTAGCCAAGACTTTTGAGCTCTGGATTGAATAAACAGAGGCATTGGCTACACCGGTTTTAGAAATTGTATGTGGTTTTATTTCAAAAGCTTAACAAATGTGAGTTTACATGTATTTTACTCATTCAGTGGTTCCTAAATCAAATATTTATGAGACAGGAGTGAACACTCACAAACCAAATGGGCGTTTGCACATATTCCTGGGCCGCTAATCCTCCAATGGTATGTCCGGAATTTCCATGTCATTATCATATGAATGTGCCACGCTCTGGCTCAAGCAGAATAATGTGTCACTGTTTAATTATGCTTCTCTCACAACAGTCTAAAAATATATTTCAATTCAAGCTATATATATATATTTGAAAAGTAGACATTTAAGGTTTCTGGAGTATTGTTTAGTTCTGTTATTGTAATGTAACACACAGTGGAGTGTAATTCAGTCAGCCAAGCAGTTTCTAATGTCATTCAAACTGGATGGAAGTAACATCTACATTAATATCCAGAATGAAATTGAGCTCTTTCAAGACAGCATTGCAGAATTTATCACACACACACACACACATCAATCCACATATATCTCATTCTCCCCAGAGCATTCTCTGCAGCCAAATACCCACAATTCCCCTGTCCTCATCAGCACACAGGCCATTTTCCCATCTCCCTCTGGCTCTGATGAGTCTGGGTTCATGCATTGTTGCTTGATCAGTTTCTGGAAAGAGGGACAGACAGGCAGACAGACAGCACATTTTCGTCTCGTTTGCCCGAGGTGTCTCTCCCCCACTGTTGAACAAACTCTTATTCTCTTTCATAACCCATTGATCAAAACGCAGCATAGCCAGGAGCTTCACACTCCACTCTACTCAGAGTCCGGCATTAGAGCAGCTCTTTTCTTCTCGAAAATCGCCTGATGATGTGCTCTCAAACACTCCACGACTTGCATTTAGGATCAAGCGCAGCTCCCCCCCCATCTTTGAAAATCCAACTAGCCGTAAACTTTAGCCCTGACTACGGAGCTCCTGAAGCCTCCTTTGAAGTGGGTAAAAATTAGCAATGTCTCTTGAAAGTTGCCTTAAAGATGCAAGTGAGAGCTGTCAGTTCTCAAAGCTTGCGTTCTTCTTCTCTTTTTTAAACCTTTCCTTCAAGAAGAGTTCTCACACAGTCTTATAGATGGGATTGATTTTCTTAAAAGGAGTCTGCCAAGCAAAAATATTCCAATCAGCTGTTGGAACAAAACCTGGTACCTCCAAAATGCCAAGTTTACCAGAGAAGGAAAAACTTAATTAATTTTTTTTATTGTTGAATTTTTCAATGTACAAAAACGTTTTTTGTAATTTGGAGCATTTCTATTGGTTGATTGATTCAATTGATGCAAAGAAGTATTGACAGAAGTAAAGTGTCACGCTGTGTGGTCCGGGTTTCCCAAATGAGGACACAGTTGCAGGACTCAATAGTGAATAGTGAAGGTTTAATAAAGTATTCCACAAAGACACTGACCATACAATGACAGACAAGGATCCACACAAATGACGTTCGACTCGCCACTGAAGACAGGCACAGAAGGGTATATATACACACACAATCACATAATGGGGAACAGGTGAAACAATCAGGGCGGGGCTAGACAGAACTTAAAGGGACAGGCACCAAAATACAGACAATACACAGGTAGGGATGTTACAGTGCGCCGCCTCAAAGCCGACGCGTCCCGAGGCGGCAAACCTAAAGGAAAAACACAACAGAAAGACACAAACCGGACAAGATACTACAAATCACATAACAGCAGACTAAAGAGAACATGACAATACACAAGCCCAATATAGAACAAGCAACCCCCAAAAATAGTGAACAATGCTACGCAATAGGATTCCCAACTAAAACAGATGCTTAAACCCAGTAACTAAGAAAATCCCAACGTATAATGTAAACCAAAATTAGAACCCAAACATGTGTTATAGTCATTTGTGCACGGAGTGGAAAAGAGTTGCTTGTAACAACAGTGTGGTCCATATGGCTAGATGAATTTGACTAGTCATGTTCGGGGGAGATGGCCACAACATACACCTAAAGGGGAACAAAAGAGACCCCAAAGAAAAGGCCACAAGGGGGGGAGGGAGGGCGCATGAACCTGCTGGGGACAGGGAGGCTTGGGGACAGGCTCAGGTTCGTGCGTCTGTGTGGCGCTGTTTGCCACTGAGGGGCTATGTCCATTCGTCCGACGCCCTGGAGCCATGAACGAAGGAGGCAGCGTGTCCGAGCCGCGCCGAAGCGAAGGAGGCGGCGTGTCCGAGCCGCGCCGAAGCGAAGGAGGCAGCGTGTCCGAGCCGCGCCAAAGCGAAGGAGGCGGCGTGTCCGAGCCGCGCCAAAGTGAAGGAGGCGGCGTCAGCTCGCCGCGCCGAAGGGATGGAGGCACTGCTTCTTCACCGTAAGGATCAGAGGAGGGAGGAGTCTCAGGCTCGAGCTGAGCTGGAGATTGTGGCTTCTCGTCGCTGAGGATAGACAGGAAAGGAGGAGTCTTGCTGCTGAGCTGGAAGTGAGAATGTTCATGCGGGTCCGCAGTAGTAGTGCCGACTGGCACTGCTGGAAGAGGCGTGGATTCACCGGGCTCAGAACCAACCTCCGACTTCTCCTGAGTCGAGGT
>BRDA01081561.1:12500-14291 GCA_036984385.1 Crenuchus spilurus | reverse complement strand
ATGGGTCCCCCATGTGAGTCTGGTTCCTCCCAAGGTTTCTTCCTCCAGCTCTGAGGGAGTTTTTCCCTTGCCACTGTTGCCGTTGGCTTGCTCACTGGGGATTAGGGATTAATGATTTTATGTCTGTTATTGCTAACCCTGTAAAGCTGCTTTGTGACATCAGTTGTAAAAAGCGCTTTATAAATAAAATTTGATTGATTGATTGATTCTTTCTCCAAACACAGCGAGTGGAATTGATACCAAACAGCTCTATTTTGGTCTCATCTGACCACATGACCTTCTCCCATGCCTCCTCTGGTCATTGGCAAACTTCAAACTGGCCTGGACATGTGTTGGCATGAGCAGGGGGACCTTGCATGCCCTGCAGGATTTTAAACCATGACGTTGTAGTGTGCTACTAATGGTCCTCTTTGAGACTGTGGTCAGAGCTCTTTTCAGATCATTGACCAGGCCCTTCCATGTAGTTCAGGGCTGATTCTTGACTAGGGCTGGGAAGATATGGCCTAAAATCAATATTGCGATATATTGAGCAGTTCACCTCGATAACGATAAATGGACGATAATACTAATACACACATTCCCCAAAAATAAAGAACGTGTTAGGCCAACAAATACTTCACAGCCAGCTATATTGACGGTACAATTCCATTTTTATTACCACTTTAATTAACTTTAAAGAATAAATAAATGAAGAAAATGTCTTGGACAGAAAAGACACCATTAACCTCATCAATACACTCACTCCTGAGGTGGTATTTAGAATTTACATAAAAAAGCCCTGCACCCTACGCCACATCGGTGAATAGTGTATCCTGAAACATGAGTAAATAAATTCTATAAAGTGTGGGGCCATAAAAATAAGTTTACTGGCTGATGTTGGCTTATAATACTCTATGGAGCAAAACGAGTAATGACATTTGTCGCAGCATGTGTCACATCGCTCATATATCGGCAACGATCTTCCTTCTTGTATGGAAATATGCTTTGCAACACATATAACCGTCACAAACCTCCTTTAACATTCGCAGTTTACATGTGTTTACAGCGTATGCGCTGCCACTGGCGTGAAACTGCTGGTGTAAATCCGTGGCTCTGCAGCTCTGCAGTCAGACCATTCTCCATAGGGCCTGCACTGATAGGGCAGCCTGTAGTCACGTGACAGCAAGGAGAGCAGGGTTTTAAAGGAACATGAACGTACCCACCAAAAGAGACAAAACAACTTTTCTTTTTATTTTTTTAAGACACTGAAAACACCGACATGGGCAAAATGACGTCGGTTATTGTCATAAATTTCGGTATCTGTAAATTTTCGGTTTATCGCCCAGGCCTATTCTTGACCCGTCTTGGAATCATTTTACTCCATGAGGCGAGATCTTGCATGGAGCCCCAGGCCGAGGAAGATCCACAGTCATCTTATGTCTCTTCCCAGTTGTTGCCTTCTCACCAAGCTGCTTGCCTATTATCCTAAAGCCCATTCCAGCCTTGTGCAGGTCTACAATTTTGTCCCCAACATGCTTAGACAGCACTTTGGTCTTGGGCATGTTTGAGTGTGATTGAATTGTATGGACAGGTGTCTTTTATACAGGTAACCAGTTCAAACAGGTGCAATTAATACAGGTAATGAGTGCAGAATAGGAGGGCTTCTTAAAGAAAAACTAACAGGTCTGTGAGATCCAGAATTCTTGCTGGTGATCAAATACTTATTTCATGCAATAAAATGCAAATTAATTATTAAAAAATCATACAATGTGATTTTTCTTGATTTTTTTAGATTCCGTCTCTCACAGTTGA
>BRDA01081561.1:0-7500 GCA_036984385.1 Crenuchus spilurus | reverse complement strand
ATCCTAACCATATGTATTACTTGCTAACTACATTAGCCTCGAAGCTAAAACTAAAATTCAGAACAGCATAATAATAATAATAATAATAATAATAATAATAATAATAATAATAATAATAATGCATGACTCGCTGTGTTCAATAGCCAAATATTTTTTGCTTTTAATAAAGCACTTTGATTGAAAAGCTACTTGATTAAATAAAATTATTTGGTAATGTTTTTGGTTAATATAACAGATTGTACATTAAGGGATAAAAAAATACAAAATTACAGATTAATAAATTATTTAAACAGGCAAAAAAATCTTTAAAGAAATGTTACATTTTGAATTCTACCACTAAAGAACAAATAATGTTAAAATAAAAATAAATTGGCTTTAAAGAAATTTGAATCGTCCATACAAAATGATCAGAGCACCCAACTGTTATGGTGTGCTATGAGAGTCAGAAAAAAGTCTACATCCAGAGTTGGTTCTTTCATTATAGGTCTAGCATTGAATATATCACAATACACACCATCACGCCACCACCACATCAATGTCACTGCAGTGCTGAAAATGAAGCACCACCCAAATAATACCTGTTCTGTGGGGGTCCTGATCACTGATGAACAGGTGAAAGGAGGCTAATAAAGTACACAGAGAAACAGACGGACTACGGTCTGTAATTGTAGAACTAAAAAAGTGCACCTATGTGGTCAGAAGGTGGTTTTAATAAAGAGGCTGATTGGTGTATCACAAACAGCACTCAGACGTCACATGAATATTACAATATCATTCTGCTAAATTAATTATTGATGAAATATCACACAGTATAAGCACCTAAAGTCGTAATGGCTCAAGTTGGCCGTTTCCTGCACCCACAGAACTAACAGAGTAAAACAAATCAATAAGACCAGGCTACAGCGATGTAGCTAAGGGGAGGAGGAGATATTAGTAGGTCTTTAACATGATTACCTTGGGAGCACATTATCAGGAGCATTAGCATATATAGATCCTCTATTGCTTCCTTCACTCAGTGCAACAGTGAGCTATTGACATGCTGCATCGTTACAAAGTGACATTTGTCCATTAGCGTTTACCATTAAAGCAGTAAAAGGCATTTACTGCTGAGGTGACGAGGGCAAACTCTTAAGTATTGATTCAAATGTGAAGGTTAGTATGTATACATATGAGTTATATGCATAAGTGTGTGTCAAAATAGCAGAAGTATACAACAAAACAAGCTACACTGAACAGTCATCACATTCATTCAAATATAAAAATGGGTATAATGGCCTACATAGTGCCTTGAAAGAAGGAGCATGATTAGTCCTCCAGCAGAACCATGTCTGTTCTTTGTTTAAAACTCATCTATGTGGGTTCTTTGCAACTATTGGAGGAGTTTTAGAGAATGCTATAAAAACTGCCATTGTACCTAATCTTTTTACATAATGCTTAAACACGCTACAGTACTCAGATGAACTGCATTGTTGGATTTACCCAAAACCAGATTGTAACTGATGAATCTGGAACAACTACACTTTCAAATAAGGTGCTTAGTAGATATCCAGTCATAAAGAAGGGAAAGGAAACCAGCAACACTTGTTCACTGGACAATGCCAATATTACTTAACGCCAACAGGTTTTGGCATATATGCTTGCAGCTGGGTTAAGATATGAATCCAACATGATTTACACAATGAAACAAGAAATCAACCAATGGAATTACTGCAACATGTGCAGCCTATTGAATTAAAAACAAATTTAGGGGAACCAACCAACAGGAAGCTTGGTTCATGGACAGTTCATGTATTGGACAGGTGGTCAGTTTGTGTGTTGGACAGTTGGGACACATGGACAGTTCATATGTTGGACGGTTGGACACATGGACAGTTCATATGTTGGACGGTTGGAAAACATGGACAGTTCATATGTTGGACGGTTGGACACATGACCAGTTAATATGTTGGACGGTTGGACATATGGACAGTTCATATGTTGGACGGTTGGACACATGACCTGTTCATATGTTGGACGGTTGGACACATGGACAGTTCATATGTTGGACGGTTGGACATATGGACAGTTCATATGTTGGACGGTTGGACACATGGACAGTTCATATGTTGGAAGGTTGGAAAACATAGACAGTTCATATGTTGGACGGTTGGACACATGACCTGTTCATATGTTGGACGGTTGGACACATGACCTGTTCATATGTTGGACGGTTGGACACATGGACAGTTCATATGTTGGACGGTTGGACACATGGACAGTTCATATGTTGGACGGTTGGACACATGACCAGTTAATATGTTGGACGGTTGGACATATGGACAGTTCATATGTTGGACGGTTGGACACATGACCAGTTCATATGTTGGACGGTTGGACACATGACCAGTTAATATGTTGGACGGTTGGACACATGACCAGTTAATATGTTGGATGGTTGGACACATGACCAGTTAATATGTTGGACAGTTGGACACATGACCAGTTAATATGTTGGACGGTTGGACACATGGACAGTTCATGTGTTGGACGGTTGGACACATAAACAGTTCATGTGTTGGACGGTTGGACACATGACCAGTTAATATGTTGGACGGTTGGACATATGGACAGTTCATGTGTTGGACACACTGAGAATTCATGCATTGGACTGTTGGACACAGACAGCACACGTTATGGACATTTGGACACACGGATAGTTTGTGTGTTGGATTGTTGGGCAGTTCATATGTTGGATGGTTGGACACATGGACAGTTCCTGTGTTGGATGGTTGGACACATGTAAATAAAAACAAATCTACAAATAAATATGAATTGAACTGAATATTTTCTTACACAAACATTTACAGCGTTTAGCAGATGATCTTATCCAGAGTAATGTAAACAAAACAGAAACACTGATAATCACCAATTTAAAAAAATCACCAACAGTGTTCCCAAAAGGCTCTCTTCTTTTTCCTGCCCTCAGTTGCCATTCTGGAAAATAAAGCCACTCCAGCACTTCCCCTCAGCACTTGGCCTTGGTGAAATCCCTGCTGCCATGTTGAAGGGCACTGTAGTGCACCAAATGGGCAGGGGATGTGTTTTAGTGCATCAGACACCAAAACCCCAGGTGCAGGCTGAGCAAAGTTTTCCATCTGTTTATAAACTTTCCTGTCATTATATTTCTGTCTTTAACAGTGATACACATCCCAATTATCAGCTTTCATCACAAATAGACTTATTCTCAACTTCAGAGCGCTCTTCTTTTATTTTTAATTGTGCTTATTATTGGTTAAAGACCTCCTGCTCAGAGGTCCTAACCAACCAAACCTCAAGACAAAACAGGCACACAGGGGTAAGAGAAGTAAACCCAACTGTTGTCCAAGGATCTCAAGTTTCTCAAGGACAGCCAACAGTTTTGCCTGAGGGAAGAAGTTTACAGACTACAGATAGTGTTGCATCTATTTAAACAGACAATATTAAATGTTAATTCAAAAAATATGTTTAATGGTACGACAACCAGCCGACCAAACAACATTTTGCTAGTGGTCAGTGACAGTCAATGTCATCATCAACAGGCCAATCAGGTGCCTCCATACCATCATGCCCTGTAGTGGGTTTTACTCCTGCCTTGGGCTTACAGAAAGGTCTCGATACATACAGACCCATTCCAAAAAATTTGAATATCATGGAAAAGTTTATTAATTCCCATAATTCCATTCAAAAAGTTAAACTTTCATAGATTATAGATTCGGGGCCCACCGTCAGGCCTTCCCTCATGTCCTTAGTCCTTGTGTCTGTCCGTTGTCTCCCTCCTGTGGTCCGCTTGTGTACTGCATGCCCTTGTTTGGATTTCCTGTCATGTGTCTTTGTGATTATTGTCTTCAGGTGTTCTGTGTTTCATGTGCCCTTATTAACCCTGTCTAGTTCTCTGTTCCTTGCTGGTCATTTTGTGAATCCTAGTGTCAGAGTGACATTGTATCAAGCTGTAGTCTTAGTCTTCGTGTTTTCTAGCCCTGTTATTGTTTCAGCCTCTGTGCTGCCTTTTGTTTTATGTCTGTTTGTTTAATTAACCTTTGTTGATCCAGTCTCCGCCTATGTGTTCGCCCTTCTCAGCCTGCATCCTCACACCCACAATTTAAACAATTTTAAGTTTAATTTGGGCTTCCAGCTCATAAAATCCACGAAAACAGATTTTAAAAAATTAAAAATCTTAGAATATTCTATTTTTTTGGCATGGGTCTCTATACTGAAAACACAACTGGAGTCTTTAAGCAATTCTAAAACACAGTCAACTCAGGGTCCCGAGTGTCTAAGCGGACTAAAGCGCAGACACTGTGATCCCAAGTTTGAATCCCGGTCAACTGCTTTGCCATCAACAGCTGGGGCCTGAGAGCAAAATTGGCAGTGCTCTCTTCACGTGGGTAGATGGCGCTCTCTCCCCAACACTACTATCATGCAATTTCTGCTGGCTCCAGTATCTGCTAGCAGGTCCATCAAAGCTGGGGATCCTGCACTTTCCTCTGAGCCCTTTGGCTGCCCACTGATGATTTTTCAGCCGCAGGTAGAAAAGAGGTGGTAACTGACTTCACATGCATCGGAGGTGGCATGTGCTACACTTGACCCCCCCTAGAGTCAGGGACATTACAAGTGATTGAGAGAGTTTTAGTGGATGGGTGGGTGGACTGGATAAATCTACATTGGGGGAAAAATTGGGACAAATCATCCCCAAAACATTCCGCTAAACAGATTGAAATAAGGGCCGTACAAAAATGTCCATAATGACTGAATTTCTCAGGCAAAAGCCCACATCCAGCAATCCAGACAGAATATCTGAGGAATATCCTGTAGTGGGAGGCCTGCTGGAGCGCATGGTGTCTAAATGAATCCAGATAGGGTGGATGAATAATTGGCTCGCTGATGGATAGATGTATTCCTCTGAGTATTTGCATTGGGAGAGCTCATCTGTCAGTCGACAAATAAAGCACTCTATGGCTTCTTAAGTGTGCAATTAATTTGGAATGTGTTACGCATGTTAAAAGCTGGATGTGTGTGGATGCAATAATGCTAATGCGGACTAGCGCTCTGGAGCTCTCGACCCGGCGAGCCTCTAACCACTGAGTGACGCCATGCAAAACTTCCCCTGCCACATGGGTTAAGACAATGATTTAATCAGGAAATGACTGTATTGAGTAAACAGCCAGCGGTGCAGTAGAGCAAATACCCACATCTGAAAACAGTCATTTCTCATATAAACCCACCTACGAATAAAGAAACGCATCTGTGGCTGTGTTCAAAATGACTGATTGTGCCCAAAAATAGTGCGCAGTATGCAGCCCACAAACAAAAGGAATTTATTCACTATGTCAAAGATTCCCCAGATGATATACAGCAGAACATTCCAGTGTGCATCTTCATGACATACCGCGCTCCAAAATGTAATGCTCTCATTTCAGGATGACATGATGAAACAGGTACCTTGAAATGTAGCCACCTGGTTAGCTCACATGAATCAAATTGTCTAATGTCTAAATGTATCAATTTATTGGTTAATGGGCAGCACAACCGGACCCGGACCATTAGCTGTGAAATGTAAACATTTTAAATAAGCAGTTTGTAAATTCTGAAAACAGCATGTAGATGTTATTTTTACATTTTACATTACATTACATTACATTACATTTAGCGGACGCTTTTATCCAAAGTTACTTACAATAGTAAAAAAGTACAAATGTGAAAAATACTAAAGTTAAATAATTAACATTTGGATATCGAATGCTGAGTGCATATCAGTACTCATGGGAAGTATTTGGGATCACTAGAGCAGGTGCTCTTTGAAGAGCTCGGATTTTAGGAGTTTCTTGAACCCAGTGAGGGACACCTCTGCTCTAGTGGTGGTAGGCAGCTTGTTCCACCATCTGGGAACTACTGAGGAGAACAGTCTGGATTGCTTTGTGTGAATGTTAGGCAAAGCAAGGCGACGTTCAGTGGAGGAGCGCAGCGACCGGGCAGGGACGTAAGCTTTTAGGAGCGAGTGCAGATAAGAGGGAGCCTGCTCTGTCATCACCTTATAGGCCATCGTGCAGGCTTTGTGTTTGATCCGGGCAGCAATCGGAAGCCAGTGTAGCTCAGTGAGCAGTGGGGTGACATGTGCCCGTTTTGGATGGTTAAAAGAGTGCAAAACTTTGGAAAGTTAAACTAATGTACTATATTCCCGGCTTGAGTGAGCTGTGCATAGCTGAAACGTGATGCTACATCATAGCTCGTACACCTCCTGAGAGAGATCTTTCACCACCGCTAATGACTCTTTCCTGAGCAAATCAATTGATTTTAGGCCCTGGACTGAGGAGATGTCCTCTCTAACTAACTAAAGGTAATGAAATCTGAGGTTTAGGTCCATGGAATTATGGAAAATGTGGCGTGACAAAGGAGTGGTATGAAATGTGAACCAGTCATGTAAGATTATCCATTAGATAAGATATGAGTACCAGTACTGAGTGAATGTGTCTCATCAGGGCAACACTAATAAACACACTAATCAGCCAACACATTACATCCACTTATAAATAGAGATGCATAGAATATTTGGTGTTTGGCCAAAATAAGAATTTCAGAATTCTGCTTTTCCTCACCAACAAAACACAGATTCACCATCACAGTTACAGTTTGGTGGTAAAATGGAAGAACAAAACAAACTACAAGCACAAACTTTACTAAACTACACTTATGATGAAGCCAGAATACAGCCGCTTAGCTTTGTGTTTGTGCTCCGGTGGCTCTGCTCACAATTACCAGAAGAATTGTGAAGTTTCACTGTCTGTAGGTAATGACACTCCCATTAAACACACAACACATCCGTGTGACTTACGGTACATTCTCTGTTTCAGACATTTTCATGAATTTGTTTTGTTTTGTAAATTAAATATTAGTAATAATGTAACACATAAATCTTCATACATATTCATATACAACTGTCTTATTAATTTTCTAACATTTATTTTTATACAAAGATAAAATAATAATCTATGAAACTCATGTTAATAAACGTAAAGTAAACGTAAAGGTCTGGGATACATTACACACAAAAACACTTTGGGTTATTGTAGTCAGTGTATCGCAACAACACACGTGACTTTGACAAGCCAAATCGTTCTGTTCATACGATCAGTTTGCTGAACTTCTGAAACAGCAAAGTTTGTGGAGTGATGCTGGCCAGAGGTGATCAGTTTCTACAGATAGCGGCCACTAAATTTCCTAAATCTCAATCCAACCACAGGTCAGCCGACATTCAGCTGTTCACACTAATTCCTCTCTCCATCTCAGCCATTCCTCTCTCCATCTCAGCCATTCCTCTCTCCATCTCAGCTATTCCTCTCTCCATCTCAGCTATTCCTCTCTCCTTTTCTCAGCTATTCCTCTCTCCTTTTCTCAGCCATTCCTCTCTCCATCTCAGCCATTCCTCTCTCCATCTCAGCCATTCCTCTCTCCATCTCAGCTATTCCTCTCTCCATCTCAGCCATT